>VKOC01000376.1:0-95844 GCA_009364415.1 Spea multiplicata
GAGAGAGAGGGTGCAGCCCGCGTGAGATCGGCAGCCAAGGCAACCGATCTTACGCGGGCCGCACCTCGAGCCCTGCTACTTACCTGTGGGAGGGTCTTCTGCACTGCATAGAGGAAGCGGAAGCCAGAAGAGAAGGCAGAGGGAGGCCGCCCCCCTGCTGAGGTCTGTGAGCGGCATCGAGGAGCTGCAGTGCAGGTAAGGGGGTGGGGAGGGTGCTTAAATGAGTTTGTATGAGTGTAAGTGCTGGAACCTAGGCATGATGGGACTTTGATTGCTGCTAGCAATCACACTCCTATCATGCCAAGTCAGCCAGTACATGCTGGGGGGCAGCTAGCTAGGTTTCAGCATGTACTGGCTGACTTGGCATGATAGGAGTGTGATTGCTAACAGCAATCACAGTCCCATCATGCCTAGGTTACAGCACTTACACATCCATCCAGTAAATGCTGGAACCTAGGCATGATGGGACTCTGCTTGCTGTGATTGCTGTTAGCAATCACACTCCTATCATGCCAAGTCAGCCAGTACAAGCTGAAACCTAGCTAGCTGCCCCCTTGTGTATTGATGCTGCCAGCAGTATGGGGTCTGTACCAGCATGTAGTGGCTGACTTGGCATGATAGGAGTGTGATTGCTAACAGCAATCAAAGTCCCATCATGCCTAGGTTCCAGCACTTACTGGATGGATGTGTAAGTGATGGAACCTAGGCATGATGGGACTTTGATTGCTTTTAGCAATCACACTCCTATCATGCCAAGTCAGCCATTACATGCTGAAACCTAGCTAGCTGCCCCCCTTGTGTATTGATGCTGCCAGCAGTATGGGGTCTGCACATCACTTACAGCCACCCTGTACCAGCATGTACTGGCTGACCTGGCATGATAGGAGTGTGATTGCTAACAGCAATCACAGTAAGCACAGTCCCATCATGCCTAGGTACCAGCATTTACTGGTTGCCTGGGTATGATAAGAGTGTGATTGCTGTGTGGGCAGTGTGGACGCAACCTGTGATCAATGCCTGTAATTTAGGGGTTTTTAAATATACCTTTTAACGACGTGTTTTTATATGAATTCCAATTGATCTATACCTGCAAAGCTGGGTTTTTGTGTTATTCTGTAGAGCCGTATCTATATATTTCCATACATTATTTATGTGTACCTGCAAATAGAGGGTTAATATGTCTTATTCAGCTGATTAATACCTGCAATGCTGTTTCCATGTATTTTTTTGATCTATACCTGCAATGCTACGTTTTATATATTACTATTATTGTATACCTGCGAATACAGGATTTGTATGTCTGATTCTGTTTATTTGATATATACCTTCAGTGCTGAGATCACAAGTGAATATCAGTTGATCTATACATGTAAAGCTTGGTTTGTGTGTTAATGTGTTGATCTATACCTGCTATCAGCAACTGGGGCTAATATTAATATATATGGGCAGCAGGGGCATCAATACACAAGGGGCAAAAACACTAAGGGGGATATAAACGACAATGCAGTGTGAAAAATCCATCCTGATGTAGATGTCTGTGACATCTACATGTCCTGGTGTGTGTATAGGTGTTGGTGTGGCAGAGCCTGTCCTGGTGTGTGTGTCTGGGTGTCGGTGTGACAGAGCCTGTGTTGGAATGTGTGCCCTCCTGAAGTTGTAGTGACTTCAGGGGACAAAATGTTCAAAACGACAAAACGTTCAAGGCCCTGAAATCATTTAGTGGAAAAGTTATTTATTCTGTTATAATATTTATTTCAAGGATTAGTCGCACTCAGTTGTGGCTTCAGGCTTCCCGTGTTGAATGACCAAGTATTATTTTAGCCCAATAACAAAAGTATAATTCTATAGCACATTACTTTTGGAAATTATGAATGCCCCCCCAGTTTGACTGTGGTATCTTGTGTGCCCCCCCTATATATTGTTTCTAGAGTCGCCACTGTGTGTATCCCTGCTAATTCTCTCAGCACTTCATGAACAAACATTACTAAACTAACAATTAGATGCTGGCGTGTAATTTGAAGATTCACAAAACTAGTTGTTTTGCAAGAAGGAGAAATCTTTAAAAAAAATAAAAACAAATAAGAGTTGTTAGCTTGCGTAAGTGAGTAATAGAGATGTATAGTTCCGTGACATCGGCATAATTACACATTGCATTTTAACCTTATGTGTTTCAGATCAGGATTTATCCGTATAACCGTGACTGTTCGTCATCCACATCTGAGAAGTTCTCAAATTATCTTTACAACCCCTAGTGAAGTAAGAAGGAGCCGCGAAGCTGCTGTCCACGTGGACTGGTGCTGAAATCTCTCGATTGGCTACCCGGCACAGCCATTCCAAACCAAGAGACATGGCAACAAATGGAACTAAGATGGCAGATGGCCAAATTTCTACAGAAGTTAGTGAGGCCCCTATCACTAACGATAAACCTAAAACCTTGGTAGTCAAGGTGCAAAAGAAGAGGCCAGTGGATTTGGAACGAGATACATGGAAGGGAAGATTTGACTTCCTTATGTCCTGTGTTGGTTATGCCATAGGCCTTGGAAATGTCTGGCGATTCCCATACCTTTGTGGAAAAAATGGAGGCGGTAAGATGTTAACAGATTGATGTTAATGGGAATAACCCAAAGGTAGAGCAGATTAGCAGAACATAAACATTAAGAACAGAGATTAGACAAATTGAGGGAAAGGAAATCCAAGAGAAAACAAAACTATTTTAGAGCAATTCAAAATTTTCGGCTGTTAGAATTATGTGGCCAGGAAAAAGGCTACTGACTGAATAAGAGAGGCAAAGGAGCAGCTGGCATTTGGCCCGGGGTGGGAGAAGCTCTTGGCTTTTGCCTAGTTAGGGTGAGACGCTTTAGGTTTCACATTGGAGATAATATCACCATCCCAGTCGGAATTATATCATTTCAGGTCTAATCCCCAGCGGGACTGTAACTTTTGTACAATGAAACACTTCTGAAATTAATAACCATTTATATATTTTTTAGGGGCCTTCCTTATTCCATATTTCTTAACTCTTATTTTTGCGGGAATGCCTCTGTTTCTCCTGGAATGTACTTTGGGACAATACACATCCGTCGGAGGCCTTGGAGTCTGGAGGCTGGCCCCTATGTTTAAAGGTACATTTAGCAAAATATTTGTTTTACTGACAAATGTTTATTTCACGGGTTTGTGCTTAATCAACCCTTCCTACCCCATCATGCATATTTTATATTTTATGGATTGTCATTTAGTGTATTTTTCTCATTAAATCCAATTAACTAATCAAATCCAGAATTACCTATGGATTATTTGAAATTCATTCATTTTTCATTTGACTCTTGGAAGCGTGGAAAATGTACAAATATCTCTGTTTTTGGTTTTGCAGGTGTGGGGCTGGCGGCTGCTGTCCTCTCTTTTTGGCTAAATATTTATTACATTGTTATCATTGCGTGGGCCATATATTACCTGTACAATTCATTCACTACAGTAAGTTTCGCAAGTAGCTGTTTAATTACTAAATTAAAACTGCCAACATATACAGGAAATGCCAAAAACCCTCATATTCTCCTGATGATCACCCTGGAGAAATTTCTTTTAAAGTCTGCTGTTCTGACAGAAAAGGTTTTGGGGCAGTTAATGATTTTTAATTATCTTTTTTAATAATTTAAAAAAAATGTAATTAAGGGTTAATATCAAGACAAATGCCCCCAACTTCACTTTTAGTGGGCAGGGGCATGGATTCAGTTGGTTTCCTTTAGCAAAGGCACAATTCACCATCAATGTAAAGAATTATAAAGTTTATTCCATCACTTCTTATTTTCCTTACAGTCCCTGCCATGGAAACACTGTGACAATTACTGGAACACGGAACGTTGTTTCTCCAATTACAGCCTCCTAAACACCACTAACATGACAAGTGCCGTGGTTGAATTTTGGGAGTAAGTTAAATTTCGTATGTCATATGTTTAGAAATTAAAGTAATTATAATATGAAAAGGTCAAGACAATGTGCCAAAACTGTTGGAAAGAATATTTGCTGACAAGAAGCAAAGAGTGAATTTTTTTAAATTATTATATTAGAGATTAGTCAGGAAAAAAGGAAAGCTAAAGTAGGAAAAAAATCTGAAAGCGGAATATTAATCTTGTCAGTATATAGGCTGGTAGGAACTGCATTAAATTGGTTACAGAGCTTCAAGGCTCCTTATAAAATATCATGTAAGGAAGAGAAGGTCGGAGCTAGTGAACTGCGTCAGTAAATTCCCAGTTAATAACTTGATAGAGGATTAAGCTCAGGAACCCACAGAAAACTAAAGGACAGGACTCAACTTCTGAGAATTATCAATAAATGTGATTTGAGGGGATTTCTTCATTAAAATAAAATTACAGATAATTACAGTTTTCATAAAGCAGAAAAATGAAATCCAATAAAAATAAAAATACTTGTCTGGATTATTACAGAGATGAATTTATACAGAGAAGTAGTTTTAAACAAAAGAAGCAAATTCAATGAGTTTTCATCAGCTTTTAATAAACAGAATGGACGGTTTTGGTAAATAGATAGAAAGAAGGAAAACTGAATAGTGCAATTTACTTTTCCAACAGAGCGATGCTCTAATCAGGACTTGGGGCTGAGCGGTCTGCTCTGGTTCAATCAGAGACCCTTCAAATGCAAATGCGTGTTATATGATGGGCATGTCCTCTCGGTCCCTTTCAGGATGGGGGGCAACATACAAGTAGAGGTTAACTCCGAGCTCATGGCGTGTGCACATTGAATGGCTGCTCGGGTCCAACATCCATTCATTAAAACATAGGGTTTTTGTATAAATATACAAGTAGTAGTATCACAACTCAGACTGCATTGAAGGGACATTTCAAACCTAGACACAGGGTAATATGAATGAAAACACAGGAGGCACGTGGAAGATCGATGCACGTTGGCTTGATCTATTCGGATATACTGTATATAAATATTATTATTCCAGACGTAACATGCACCAAATGACAGACGGGCTAGAGAAACCTGGACACATCCGGTGGCCTTTGGCTATAACACTGGCCATTGCGTGGATTCTTGTCTATTTCTGTATTTGGAAAGGAGTTGGTTGGACTGGAAAGGTGAGTAAAACAGACATCAAGACAAGTCTGCCATGACACTCTCGTTATTTTGTTTCTTGAGATGCCGCAGGGATGGGAACCAGAGTTTATGTGTTCTTTAAAATGGGATTTACAGCATAGGCACCGCTTCATTTCTCATATTCTCTTCATTGTGTTATATGATAATATCATGTGGCTTAAAGACCAGAAAGTATTAAAGGAAGTTTGGTTCCGCCGTTATTTTCTAGATGCTGGGGTGATGTTTTTTTCTAAAACAGATTTCCAACAAAGTATAATAATATATATATATATATATATATAGGTTAAAAGTTCTTCCCCTCGGCATCTCTGTGTCCCCTTGCCTCATATAAACATACTAAACTCTAAAATAATGACAATATTTTGTGCTAATCAGTTGGTTTTGTGTAAATGTCTGTCTGCAGGTTGTATACTTTTCTGCCACCTACCCCTACATCATGCTGGTCATACTATTCTTCAGAGGGGTGACCTTGCCTGGAGCGAGAGAAGGCATTTTATTTTACATAACTCCAGATTTCAGCAAACTTTCCGATTCTGAGGTACAGATTGTGGTGTAACTTGTGATCTCTACAGTTTGTGGTTAAATGATATTATAAGTTTGGCTTTCTGTGCCACAGGTTTGGCTTGACGCTGCTACTCAAATCTTCTTCTCGTATGGTTTGGGGCTCGGATCTCTCATAGCCCTGGGGAGTTACAACCCTTTTCACAACAATGTTTACAGGCAAGTCTCTTTCTATCACACAGCCCTCCATGTAACCTACCATTACCCAAAATATACAGCGCGCCATATATAATAGACGTTACACAAAATAACACACAGCCTTTACCGATCCTATCACTGAGAAATCCAGGCATCCTCATTTATCACAATTAGCAAGAAGGTGCGAGAACTACCACCAGAGAACAATCTAGAACTCAATAAATTATCTTCCTTGATGTTCTCGGTTCCACATTCAGTGATGTCATTGCTATTCTTTTACTTTCGGGGTTCCTGTGACATTTATGGGCTTTTGTCCAGACTATAACTCCAGCCCTCTAAGTACCTTTTCTAAATTCTTGTTTTTTCTCCTCCAGAGATTCCATTATCGTCTGCTGTATTAATTCAGCCACCAGTATGTTTGCAGGATTTGTTATTTTCTCCATCGTTGGATTCATGGCTCATGTCACTAAAAGACCGATAGCACAAGTCGCAGCTTCAGGTAAAATGCCGGCCGTGATGGGTTTACAGAGCTGTGACTGATTCCCCTCCAGCCGGGAACCAGAGAAACACGAGTGAGCTGATAGAATTCCAAACAGAGAAATACATTTTACTCTTCTTCTCCTTGCCTCTCAGGGCCCGGATTGGCGTTTTTAGCCTATCCTGAAGCGGTCACCCAGCTGCCAATATCCCCGTTATGGGCCATCTTATTCTTCTCCATGTTGCTGATGCTTGGAATCGACAGTCAGGTAAATATCGTTTTTTTGCTAGATTTCTAATAATTTACACCAAAAGCTACAGGCGGGTTTTCACTTTTTGTTATTCTGCATATCCGATATTTTTAACGTGTAGTTTATACAAAGAAGGGTCAAATCACGAAAGGAGATTTATCTGGAGGGCATTTTGCGATGACGATGGGATATTACAGATCACTTTCCCTAAACATACTCTACAGAGTGGGAGCGCTTTTAACTTTTAGAAAACCCTCAACTTGTGAAAACCATCATTTCATTTTACTGAGGATTTTTTCAATTCAAAGCAGTTTGAGGGCAGAGAAACTGTGGAGAGATTTTAGGTATATATTTTAGGTTCACAGACAAATGTAGGTCAGTTCATGCCTCAGGCATTTAGTCGTGAGAACAACACAAGAAGTATGACTCTAAAATATATCGGTACAAAGACAATTAGCATAATGCTTTACAGGAACAAGCAGCAGAGTTTATGACTCATTAGCAGAAAAAATATATATTTTTAAGTGGAATGCATGGATTTTATTATCCGAGTTGTGAAATGCTGTATTTATATAGACATTGATGCCCAGGAGTCCCTTCACAGTTACTGGGGTCTGCTTTTAACTGTGTTTTGAGTATTTTAGGCTGATATTCTAATTTAATGGTAGTCTGTGGATTTTCTGCTGTATAGCTGGAAACGTATTATTGGAAGCAGCTTTGTTATTTAAAAGAACCGGGCCATTTCAGCGCCATATGCTTCAAATATCCAACCCAGGCCATCAAAACTAAAACTGTGAGCAGAATCAAAGGTCAATCGAACAACTAATAGATAACAGAATCATAAAACTTGATGAGGATGTGGAAGTGCCAAGGCTTGAAGTAATCAAATCCCAGGAAAAGGGTGCAATCCCGCATTATTGCCCCTTGCAGGAGGTACTGACAGTGTGCTCGCTTGATGAGTACAAGAGGCAGTCAGCTTCACCAAATAATGCTCTTTCCCCTCTGCCATTTGATTTCAGTTCTGTACCGTGGAGGGATTCATTACGGCACTTATCGATGAGTTTCCCAAACTGTTACGCAACCGAAGAGAAATATTCATTGCGATTGTGTGTGTTGTCTCCTATTTGGTGGGACTGTCCAATATAACTCAGGTGAGCTGGTAACCTTGAGAAAGGAGTCATAACGATTCTCTTGTGAACATTATCTCAAGATTCTCTACCCGCAGTTTTCCATGTTACCAATGTTACCAATAAAACATGTTCACCCCTTACCAATTACCTGTTTCTATAGGGTGGCATTTACGTGTTCAAGCTTTTTGACTATTATTCAGCCAGCGGGATGAGTCTCCTCTTTCTTGTGTTCTTTGAATGCATCTCTATATCCTGGTGTTACGGTAAGGCAGTCTGATTGCAGTTATTAAAGAGTTCGCTTTTGGTTCACATAATTATATTATTTGCATTAATTGAAAAGGCCTTTAGGATATTCCTGATATAATATAGATTTGCAGTGCGTTTTATCAGTAAATAAAAGATGTTTTGTATCATAAAAGCAAATAAAATGCTCAATATGATAAAATGGGAAAGATTGATAAAACACAAGTAGAAAATGGTTTGTCAATTAATGAATAGTTATGCAAATGCTACTAATGAGTTTTTATCTAATAGTTCAGTTTATACAACCGAGAATGAAGAAAACTTGTTTTTATGTTTAAATGAAGATATTAAGATTGCGCCCCATGATAACGGGTCATAGCCAGACAGCATCCCCTCTAAGCTAATATGTTCCTTATACTAAGAACTTTTCTTCATCTTTCTTTAGGGGTCAACAGATTCTATGATAACATTGAAGAGATGGTTGGCTACAGACCCTGCCTGTGGTGGAAACTCTGCTGGTGTTTCTTCACACCTATTGTTGTTGCTGTAAGAATTAAAATCTCTACTAAATGAAATCGAGTTTGGATGCAAATTGTAGATAATTATGGGTAGGAGAAAAGGGCTGTTAACAAGGTTCGAACACAGGGACAAATATATTTATTGTTACTCTATACAATATCCTCCTATATAAATTGTCACTAATAAAATGTCTCACAACATCATCTCTAATAAGATATAAGACCGTAATTACAACCTAAATCTTAAAATATCATGAAAGATGGCTTTTTTGCATTCGCGTATGAAACGCCTTCTGAATACCCTGATTAACGAAATGTCAACGAGAGTCCCTCAAGAAAGTAGCTGCAGAGAAGCTTCTATTTCTGTCCCTCTTGACGTTTGTAAAACTGTACTTTTCATCAAATTTTCTCGTGTTGACATTCTAACCTTTCCAGCACTAATTCATTCCTCATGATTTTCACTGCTGAAATGCCCTCATCTCATCAGACATGGAAGGCAAGAGAAAAACAGACACATCGGAAGATTCGAAGTTAGCTTTAGCCTTCATGTAGAGAATGCCAGCCGCCGGAGCGCTACTTTCCACCGCATCATGTCCCACCAACAGCACCATCTAGGCAAACCCTACCCCGCTGCCCAATTATAAGCTTGTATGCAGAAGCTGTTCCTCAATCATAGAACTTAAATTCAGCTCAAATTCCAACCATCACATGTCACAAGTAATTTTTCTTATGCTGATTCCAGCCATTTTTCTTTGCAGGGTGTGTTTCTTTTTAGTGCCGTCCAAATGACTCCACTGACCATGGGAAGTTATGTCTTTCCATCTTGGGGACAAGGCGTTGGTTGGTTCATGGCTCTGTCTTCAATGGTGTTGATTCCAGGTTACATGGTGTATAAGTTCCTCTCCCTTAAGGGTTCATTAAAACAGGTAAGAAGAATCTTGATTCATTTTCATGCTGAATGAAATACAAGGAATTGGGGAAACATATTAAAAGGAACTATATTGGGAAGGGTATCCAGAGGGACAAGTAAAAGTGGAGAAAGAATTGCAAATTCTGTATCGTCAAAAAATAAAAATCTTGTGTTTCTTCTCAAAGCGCCTACAAGCGATGATCCAGCCCAGCGATGATGTTGCTCACTCAGAAAATGGTCCGGAGCAATTGTCACAAAGCAATTCTGCAAACAAAGAAGCGTATATATAATATTGATACTGTATTCTAACAAGTCTTTGAATACAAAATGGTTGATATGACCACAAATTTATATCTGGAATAAATGAATTTACCTACCTCCTGTGGCAAAAAAGGGATCCATCACCCGTAGAGCACAAGGAAATCAACTAGGCTATTTTATTACCGTTTTGTGGAAACCGCGATGAAATGGTTTGCGTCTTCAGGCTACTGAGACTGTTAATGTTTTTATCTTTCCGCAAGATTTATAAACAAAATATTCCATTTTTAAAAATACTTGGCAAGAAGATCTGAGGTTTTGTGTGGCATATTTTTAATGATTTACAAATACATTCCTTACAGGCAGCTCCAGTAATTTAAAATACATTTTTTTTTCTTTACTCAATATTTTTACAGACTTTTCTAAAAAAAATGTTACATTAAATTTACACCTCTCATAAATAAGGTATTTTTATTTGTCTCTAGTTTCAGTGTGATTTCAATCCATTAGCAAAATTACTACACATTCTTTCTGAATGAAAGCTCAGAAGCACAAATAAATTCAGGATTTTTTATGAGGACCAAACAGAACAAGTACATATTGTAACAGAAAATCTAAAATAACAAAAATGGATCCGAGATAAAATATCAATGAACACCAGCATAGTTTAGAACTCATAAATCAAAAAATTGCAGTCACATGAGATAAAATCAATGATTATAATACATTAACAGCTGTAACTGTCTAATGAGTGTGAAAGGAGACTATTTCTTCACGATAAGGGCATTCTCAAGAAAACATTGTAGTCTTCTCCAATTCTCTGCCAAGCACACGATTGTTATACCCTGGTGGTTAATAATAATAATTATACAAAAATCAGGAAGATACATTGATAGAGACCTTTAAGCCACAAAACACCCCTGCTCTGACCTAGCACACCTTTCAAATAAACACTACTTCATATTGCTCATCAAAATGAAGTCAGAATAATATATGTGTAGTTACTGCATTGGCATCTGACTTTGGTTGAGTGGCAGCTACGACGAGACTTGGGGTAAATTATGTATTTATATATTTTAAATGACTGTGACTGAATCGCACAATGGTCATGTTTACGGGCCACTTTTTGTGCATTTTCCAGTGTTATATAGCACACCCATAAACTTAGAGCTAGTATATGGTACAGTGTTAACTGTGAATGTTGGTTTTGTTCGTCATTTTTGTCCAAAGAGTAAAAAAAATATATAAAATATATATATATTATGTTCTTGCAATAAAGTAATACACAAAGTCTCACAGAGTCAAGCACATTATGATAGAAAATATATACAGATATTTTAACAGACTTTGTACGGCAGTATTGTTTAGTAAAGCCTGAATCGTCTTATCTTAAATGTACAATATTCTGTATAGTATATTGTTTTCAATGTCTGTAGCTGGATCCTTTGGAAAGCCCATCAAATGTCTTGCTGTACCACTAATTTGTATATTTTACAATCTGTCTAACATTTTGTTTGTGAATGATTCAGTGTCACAAAGAAGCAACAAAAAAAATCTGAGTTTCTATTCGTTTTATGTATGTACTAAAGTCCAATGTTGTTCTAAAAAAAAAATAAAAAAAAAAATAACGTATTAAATGTTTGATTGTACCCAAATATTACATAAAGATTTGGTGCGCTTAGTAGCAACCTCCTATACAAATATATGCTTTAGCGAGATAGTGTCGTAGGAACTACTGTGTTTCGATTGTGAATAGACGTACCCTTTTGTAGTATTTGCCCTGAGAACAACCTGTCATATTATGATCAAATAAGCTTACCTGCAATAAGAGTTTATCATCAAGATACAAATAAATTTATCTCTATATAAAAATATATATGTAATGTATCATATACATAGTCTAAATAATATATATAATATATATATATATATATATACAAAGCCTGATTATAAAATACAATATTATATACATGTAGGAACCTGCAATATGTTCTATGGACCAAATGTAATATATTTATAAGATGCATTTGAAATGTCTTTTAAATGGTGTCAAACTGTACTTATAGCACGGTGGTCATGTATGCTTACATAGACATTCAATAAAGGATATATTACACAGTATTGGTTTTATCAATAGTCATTTTTTAAATCTAATGGGGGTGACAAATACATTGTTAATACTTGAGATTATTGTTTCAGTGGATTTATAAAAGAAGAGAAATAAAGGTGCCTGGAACGAAGGGTATTAAAGTAATGACGGGGAAGCAAAGATGCCCTTCCACCAAATTCAGATGATCAGATATTATGGCTGTGATTTCTAATCCAGATAAAGGGGCAAAAGGGATCTTACTCAAAGAAATGTCACTTTTGTTATTTAAGTTTTAGCCCAGTTATTTACCATATGGTGAAAAAAGAGAAAAAAAAACAGTTTTCCTGCTAGCCTTGTTGCTGAGAACCCCGCAGTTCAGTAATTGCATTTCTTTATCCCTTGTCAAAGTCACAAGCGCAATAAACAGGGTCAATCTTTGCTCTTTAGCAGGTGGTGAAATCTTATATTAATTTCTGCCAAATGACCTCGGCAGTGTATGATTTTATCGACTTTCACAAATAATTGAAACTCCTTATCTGCATTTGTGTTTCTGATTTCGGAGCCGGTCCTGTGAGAAGCCGCAAAGCGTGCTTTTGAGGATTGTGCTTATCTTGCAGTTGCTGTATATATATATATTCATATATTGTATATATATATATAGTGTTATTGGCTAAAGTCTGAGTACTAGTAATTAGTGTAATGTAAATTGCAGCGTACAAGCAGCCAGCATCAGGTCCTGCCCAAAACTGACTGATTGTCCCTTAAGAATAAACTGGAATTACTTCCAATAATATGTGACCTGCTGAGCTTCAGAAAACTATTTCCATGCTTAGAGCCAACCCAACTGTGATCAGATAATACAATAATACTAACTGGGTTACTCAACCCTTAGCCTGAACACATGTCCTTTAAATATGTTTTCATACCTTTTCTTTTGCTCTTACAACAAAGAAACCATGCAGAGCGCTTTATTTTCCCAAAACTGCTTGATTTTATTTGTGAAATGCATGACCAGTGGACATACAGAAAAATAAGACATTCTGTATGTTCGTAAAAGAACAAATATATGTCTATATACAGCATATCTATAGACATATTAGACTTGTGCACATGGACCAAAAACAATTCATACATTTTTTTGTCTTGTTTTTGGTCTGGCTTTTCAGGTCAGGACATTCTCATTCACTCGCACTCCCTAGTCTCTAAAAACCAAATTCTCTGTCTCCCCTTCTGTTACCGCTTCCCCCGCTTCTCCTTTTCCACTGCTTCTTCTCTCCTCTTAAGAGTACTTCCGCAACAGGGCGGAGCCTCTGCGGACACCATGGAGACAACTCCTCATTCCTCCAATCAGAGGAGAGGTTGTCCCCATGGTCAGCATTGGAGGCTCCCCCCTGTTGCGGAAGTAGTATGAAGAGGAGAGAAGAATGTAGACGGAGAAGCTGGTGGAGAAAGAGGAAACAGAATAAGAGATGAAGCAGCAGATGAGGAGAAGAGAAGAGGAGTGGAGGAGCGGAAATGGAGGAGGAGTGAAGAAGGAGAAGCAAAATGAAAATTCAGAGCTTTCTTGTTCGTTTTCATTATTTAGGGGTCCCTTATTATTGTCAGATATTTGTATAAATTAATTAATTTAACCAAAGTATTTCTTAGGAAATTGCTACTTTTGGAGATAGAATCTTTGTTTCTATAGAAACAATGCCCCTTTGTGTGTTTGTCTTGAGAAAAGGGAAAAAAATATTTTAAAAAGACCCAAAATTACCGCTCATTATAATAAAGAAATTTCATAAATCACAATTAACCTTTCCATTGACAAAGAGGAAATGGATGAACTATTAAAGACATTCAACCACTGTTTCTGTTTTATGAAAATGATCAATTAAGAAGCCTAAAACATCAAATTCAGCATATCCACGATAAAAATAACAAACAGCCTACATAACTAAACTAAAAGGAACCTTATTTTGCCAGGTGGAAGCGAACACATTTGGTGTGTTACATAATCCTTTAATGTTGGCAAATGCTACATGATTTCCTTTCCTTTAAAACGATAGCGAAACATCAAACAATTCCCTTCAATAAGAAATCTGCAGGGTTCCAGACTTTCTACAACCAGGGGATTTTATTGTATAACTTCTTTCCCCGGAGTCACTTCCAGTGAGTTTCCTTAATCTGTTATTTTAGCAATTTCATGTGATTTCAACTGTCTGCCCCATGGGGAGCTATCAGAGGAAAACAAACTCTCTTAGTACGGAAACAGATGCTGGGAAGGTTTATTTGGTAAAAGTGTCATGAGCAGATTTAAAGTAATGAGATGATATTCACAGAGATCCTGTAAGTAAAGAGTTAGAGTCAGCTGGAGATACAGTGAGATCTCGGGGTGTCGATCATTTCAGGTATAAAAGATTGGAAGTACAGACTACGAGTGTGACGTCACAATTCCTTAACCCCTTAATGACAAAGCCCGTACATGTACGGGCTCAAAATGCATTGTTTCCAATAGGTTTTGGGACCGCCCATTGTCCTTAAGGGGTTAATCTCTTCCCTTTCCAATGTATACAAACTCAGTCACTGACCACGTGTGACCACGTGTGACATGTCATCCAGGGAATACATGGAAGAGACATAAAAAAATCTTTTGTCAGATAGTAAATCTGTTGCTGTTGCTACTTGGAAGGGTCCTCTGGGTCCACATGAAAGACCCTGTAAAAGCGAGTGAGCAAGAAAACTTTGTGAAGATTTTGATGGAGAAATAGCCAGCTTTTAGCAAGCAGTTGAGAGGAGAATTTTTTGAGCATATTGATAAGCCAGCTATGACAGACGGTTAATAATTACACGCTCCGCATGGTTTTATCTGGTTGAAGACAACATATATCGTCAATATGTTCATCCCATCAGTCAACTGCTGACAACCCATTAGGGAGATTATTTTTTTCTTGGCAATGTCAGTCTGAGTGTGCAAAACATTTATACTGCATATTAGAGAACGATTGTAAAAGACATGTTTGTATATATAGTAAAAGAGAAGTGAAGCTATATAAAGGGTGGAAAAATAAGATTCATATTAGGGGAAAGGACTTAATGAAGGACATAAAAACTGAAATGATAGATGGGAAAAGTAAAATAGCTGGGGGATGGATTTTCAATGACGCCTGCGCCCGAGTGACACGTCTTGGCTCACGTTCTGCTGTGTGTCCTAAATATGTCCACGGGTAAGTTCTCATACTCACGTCTAGCACTGGTTATAAAGGTCGTCAAAGGGTTACATTATAGTTTTTGTAATGTAACATACTTGCTGAAATCACCCCAATTGGCCAAACTCGTACAGAGGGTCTCCGTTGCCGCTTACTGTAGCATTTACACATATAACACATGAAGTGCATATTACTTTGTGAAGTTTTTCAAGAAAAAAAAGGCTTTTCTGCAAAAACCCTCTTGGAGCAAAATTACAGAGTGCCGCACATGGCAATTTTATCTATTAACGTGTCTTCTCACGCCTGGCAGTCAGGCTAATAGCGCGGCAGCTGGAATAGATTTACAGGCTCGAAATAGCTGAGCTTAAACACACATACAAACAGCAGAACTACTTATCTCCAACTAATCTTCCTTTAGGCTAAAAACTCTTCTGGTCAAAGCACAATTACTTTCTAATAACCTGCTTTCCAACAGGTGTGCTTCTGCGGCACCAAACACAGTTTTCACCTCATTCCACTTTTTAAAATCAAATGTTTGTAATCTCCTTGTAGGCAGATTATATTCTTTGTTTGGCTGTCCCCAAAGACAAAACATTTTGTGTTCTGAAGTTGTTGAACTTACAATAACCTGCATTAAAAAATGGGGACAATCATTTCATTCTTTCTGGTTTTGCGCTCTCATTCAGGCCAATTTTTATGAGAAATGGTACTTGCATTGAAACTAATAATTAAACTCAAAGTACGTGTTTGGAGTCATCTGTTTAACGCGCTTTTTGTTTATATTAGGGATGTATAGATTAAGGTGCTCATATACTCGGCCTTAACGCCAGGTGAAACCCCACAAACAACAAAGTTCTTTCCTATTACCTTGTCAGGGGTCGTCACTGGATCCCCCTGGACACAAAACACAGAAGGGTCCTCGGACACTGAAAGCCCCTCTGCACAACCAGAGGAAGCAAAATTCCACCAAAGCTCTTTCTTGGGCCCCACATCACATGATATCAAATAAAACGATAACAATAAGTCTCATAAAATTGGGGCTGCCCCTTTTCTGCCAAACCATATAATAATTATTGCACAGATAATTACCCATCAAAGATGAATACAGCATATTACACAATTTTGACCAAAAACTGCCAGCATATTAAGATGTTACCCCCTGTCAGACGCCGCACCGGTGTCCTTTATAGACCTTTTATCCTAAAATCAAGGTCAAGAGATATGATATATACATCTGGAAAACATTACTAGTAATAAAATATACAAATAACTGTGCGCCACGTAATGCACCAACGAGGCAGTGACATCTCCTGGGAATATATGTAACTCCAACCAGAGAAGGAACTTGCCAGCTTTCCTTACAACAGAAGATAGAATTATAGTGGAATCACAGAATGATGAAGCATCACCAAAGGCTTCGCGTGGATTTCCCAACCTGACATCAGCAATAGAAAGCAAACGACTTTGTGGATATAATAAGTAAAGGAACGTCTCGCTGGCTCCAACTGGCCATTTTCTTCTAAGGTGTGATTCACGTCCACATCGCTCGCACAATGAGTTTTCAAAAACTAAAATATGGTTGGTTTTATTCTGTTGGTTTGGTTTCGCATGGTCACCAATATGACTCAATGAATTACCCACTGGCCGTCTGACTCAGCCCTTCGCTAAAGAACGTCTGCCACACAGAAAAACCACAACTCCTTCTGGGTCAAAATCCGGTGAGAAAAGTATGTCATTCCACTGGTTTAATATAATTGTGAAGAAACCTGTCTGATCTTCACTGTTATTATTATTATTATATTTATGTTGCACTCCTGTTTGAATGTGATTCCAGCGTCCAGCCTTCAAAGAGACGATCCTATAATCTGGCTGGGGCTCTTAATCAGCAACACAGCCCTGTCTGCCCAGACGGCACCCGCACTACAGGGGGGATAACACAGGTGGGGGAACCCATTGTATCCCTTAATCCCCTCACCTGATACATCCCCTGTATACCGATGGGATTTGTGAGGGGATGTGGCTGATGGGATTTGTGATGGGATGTGGCTGATAGGATTGGGGGTTGGGTTCGGTGCACAGTGAATGGAGATTGTATATAAGTTCTGTGTGTTTGTAATAAAGAGAGTTCTGTTTTTAACCTCAAAGCATGAAGTTCTGTCTCATGATTGAGGGAAGTGCTGGTCTGTGACTGCCTCCTTCGGACAGCCACAGCGCGTCCGCTTACTGGGAGAGGGAAGGAGCTGACGGGCGGATGTGTCCAGTCTGGGGCACAGGACGATCCGTCACATTGGTGGCAAGCGGTGGGATCTACTCCTTCCAGACCAGAGCGGACCAAAGCAACTAGCCGCAGAACAAAGTTATACCCTGGAGAGGAAGAGCCAAACGGATCCACAGATGGAGTGGATTGAACAGTCACCGGGATGCGGGGTGACTTGGAGGGGAGTCGAGACCCTCGAATCGGAGACTCCAGTATGGGAGTTTGAGAGACGGACCCGAGCTCGGCTCGTGAGATGGAGAGCGGCCCTAGAAAAGTGGAGCGCCCACCAAGGTACACATCTGCCCACCCTAGAACAACGAATCAGGGACCAGGTGAATGGGAGGCTCTACTTGTTCGGGGGACCTGCGTCTCCAGGTGAGGTTGCAGAGCTAGAGAGGCTGGTCCGACAGGAGATTGGGCTCGAAGAGGAGTACCGAGCCATATACTGGGAAGCCCGAGGCCCGCAGCAAAAATCCAGAAAGCCCCATTCTCCGGAAGGGATGGATGTTGGCGGGCCTGGCCTGTTGTGGGAGGCATTCGAGGAAAGGGGTTTCTTTGGCAGTGGCAACATGGACCGATGGTGGGACATTAGTGACAAGCGCCAGAGAACCCTGCCGCCCACTGCAACAAGTGAACTCAGCCAAGACCTTGAGAGACTAGTAGACAGAGAATGGTGCCTCGAGGCAGAATACGTGGCGCTATTCGAGGGGAGCTATGCCCTGCAGTGTGAGCCGACCGATGTTACAGAGCAAGCTCCGGAGGCCGCTCACTGTAATTGGCAAGCCTCCGGACTTGAAGGTTCAGCCACTCTGCCCCTGGTATTGCAGCCAGAGCCCGAAGAGGTGAAAGTGGGCAATCACTTTTGGGAGGAAGTCTTCCGAGCGATTATGGACCGCATGCAGTCGCCGGAATTTGAGGCAGCGGTCTATGGGTTTCCACTAGAGGCGGCAGAAGCGCAGACAACAGGGCAGAGGGACGCTGTTCTCTGCCCAGCACCATGCGCCCCTCCTACTCCGGCTGAAGCGCCGGCAGCGGGGCAGAGTGCCGCTGGCCTCTGCCCGCCCCACAGTGAAAGGTCCCTGCCTGCTGGGACGATCCTCTGCCCAGCACCGCAAAATGCCAGACCGGCAGAAGAGCCGGCCACGGGGCAGAGTGCTGCTGGCCTCTGCTCATCCCCCAGCACAGTGTTCCCGCCGGCTAACGAGGACCAACCAGAAGTGCTGGCACCCGGAGAGAGAGTCGCTGACCTCTGTCCTGCACCAGCAATCCTCGCTCTGGCTGAAACGCCGGCAACAGGGCAGAGTGCTGCTGGCCTCTGCCCGCCCCACAGCAAAGGGTCCCCACCTGCTAGCAGGGAACCACCAGCGGAAGAGCTGGCCACAGGGCAGAGTGACGCTGTTCTCTGCCCAGCACCGTTCCCTGCACAAGCAGAAGCACTGGCAACCGGGCAGAGAGTCGCTGACCTCTGCCCTGCACTGCTTACACCCCCATTATCTGGCTCTCCCCAGCACGAGCATCCGGGAGGGGGCGCAGGCGGCGACCCTCCCCAGCGGCTGTCACCAATTATGGGAGGAAGGGCAACCGGCACTCCTCCCCAGCGGCATGGTCTAGTGGGCAAAACGAGCCCCAGCTCGGAGAGCCAGGTAGGGGTAAGTGAAACTGCTGCTGCTTTGGAGTGGGCTCTTGTTGTTTGGGTGGGGGAATGTGGAGCTGACTTGGGACAAGCCCGTAGTCAGGGTAACCATGGGAGGATTCCATCAGGTTGGGAGGGAGCCGAGTCTGGGCTGAGGGCCCAGAGGGGAAAGGAAGCCCTGGAGAAAGGTCTCCCATGCCTGCAGAGGAGACTAAAGAGGGCTGCCCACTGGAGAGGCTTCTGGGCTGGCCTCTTACCCTTTGACTACGGGCCAGGCCCAGGAGCCTGGGTGACTGACATGGGGCTGCCAGGGTGCCCCAGAGGCCGCACGCCCGCTCTCCCTACCCCGCAGGACTAGAGACAGTAGAGGCCCGGTCATCCCCAAGCCGATCCGTTAGGGATCTGGCTGTGTCTGCCGGACATTTGCACAAGAGGGGAGTAATGTGAAGAACCCTGTCTGATCTTCACTGTTATTATTATTATTATATTTATGTGTACCCGGTTTGAATGTGGATTCAGCTCCAGCCTTCAAAGAGACGATCCTATAATCTGGCTGGGGCTCTTAATCAGCCGTCACAGCCCTATCTGCCCAGACGGCACCCGCACTACAGGGGGGATAACACAGGTGGGGGAACCCATTGTATCCCTTAATCCCCTCACCTGATACATCCCCTGTATACCGATGGGATTTGTGAGGGGATGTGGCTGATGGGATTTGTGATGGGATGTGGCTGATAGGATTGGGGGTTGGGTTCGGTGCACAGTGAATGGAGATTGTATATAAGTTCTGTGTGTTTGTAATAAAGAGAGTTCTGTTTCTAACCTCAAAGCATGAAGTTCTGTCTCATGATTGAGGGAAGTGCTGGTCTGTGACTGCTTTCTTCGGACAGCCACAGCGCGTCCGCTTACTGGGAGAGGGAAGGAGCTGACAGGCGGATGTGTCCAGTCTGGGGCACAGGACGATCCGTCACAATAATTACACTTTATCAACGTATAATGAGTAGGTACTTGGATTGCTGATAAAACTTTTATTATTATTCACAGATAACATTCAATAAAATTATTTATATTCCTGATATCCAGTTATTAACTGTTAGCGGAACAAAACGGCAGAGGACAGTTCTTAATCTATTATCTACAAAACAGAAATGTGACAATCTTATTTCCAGATGAAATTAATTATTTTTGCAGCTCGTCTGATTTAATCTTCTGTTCCGCTTTTCCTCTTATCAAGTTGTCAAAGGTTGATGTGAAACTGAATTGAGGATTATTTTCTATGATGTGGCATTTTTTTGCCGTTTTTCTTTCCAAAAGGAGACTTCAAAAGCCAATAAATCTGAAATTAGCACTCTTGTTATTTTTTTGCATTTTAATTTTAAGTGAAACCTGAAATCAAGCACTGCAATTAATGAATATAGAGCAGATTATTTCTGGTGGATCTAATACATTTTCTGCAGTCAGCACTGTGAAAGGTTAACTTTACAAAAATGATACTAATTTTGGGCTTTATTTCATGAAATATATACGAAATAAATATATATCTCACACTTTTCACTTGGAGAAAGATTCTAGAGAATGACACATGGCTCCATGGCACGTGATGGTCTAATGCTAGGTTGTGGCATTACTATGGTTTGCTCTACTAGGTAAATGCACAGGCGGCATTGTTTTAAAATCTCTTCTGGAACCTTCCAGAACAGCCACGGTCAGACTCGTAGGTGTTTGTGACATGAGTCGTCACCGTTACGTTATTAGGTAACATTGTTTTAGATGTGAGTCTTTGTATAATCCAAGGCTCCTCCTACTGCGGCACCCTGTTTAAGCCTTTCATGTGCCGTTGTACAGCGCTGCGGAACATGGTACCGCTATATAAAACAATAAATTGTAATAATGGATAAAAACACTATAGAAGCCTGGGGAGATCTCACAGATTTTACAGTAAGCTGTAATCATGTAGATTTAATCTATAATTTTAACCATTCTACCAGAGCCTCGTATCACCCGCCTTTACTTCTACCCATATATTTTGCAGGCAGCTGGTGCCAATAGAGATGTTTGTCGCAACCTGAAATTTTCGGAAACACAATGCACAATGCAAAATTACTGGGGAAAAAAAGTCCCGATCAGCTCAGTACATTCAAAATTGCCTTCACTTTCTCCATTTACCCTTCAATGTCTCCGGCGAGGAGGATTTCTAATACGCTTGCTCACCTACAGTTGCTAAGCAACAAGCCCGCAATACTGGTGGCAAATTTTTATCCATTAAAGCATCAGAAAAAGGAGAATCGAAGGGCAATTACATACAGAAAAAACAGGAAGTGTAAAATGTAGTTTTATTGCTATTATGATTATTCTTGTTCTGGTTTTATATTTATCCAATTGAAATTAGATTGGAAGGAAATGATTTTTGGATATATTTCCAGAGCTATTATCAGCAGCCTGACCTAAAATCATCATTTCTGGGATTCTACAATCAAGCAGCAGAGTTTGATTTAAAATTCCAGTTGCCCGCGCCGTTACTAAGTATCTAAGTTTTATTTCACTGCAAACACAACTAATTTTAATGATAACCTGTATGGTGCATGCGTTTGATCTACTTCCTATAGAAAAGCATCACAAAAACAAATACATGGAATGGTGTTTAAGCCTCAGAAGGGTCTGACCTGGGATAGCAGAAAGGTACAGGTTACACATTATAAACGCATTCACTAATAGCCCCTCTGATCCGCGATTAACCCTAAATTCACAGTACGTATCACGCGGCACCCTAAACGCACAACACAATTTTCAGTAGATCCAGAAATCCTATACAAGAACTCGCTTGTCAGCTTGTGTCTTGTCATCTTTTTAAATGATTATTAATTTGTAATACATGTTACAAAGATGTCAGACTGTAACAAACTTGTTGGCCTGGATAATTATCTACACGTCGTTCTGTCTCATGGACTCTGGTATGATTATTCCATAGATTCTCTTCCAGTGTTGTACGTACAGTATGTGTGTCACAGGGCACCATCCATTCCATGATGTCATATCCCGGCACTCCGCTCATAAGAACATTATGCTATGAAGGCTCGTGAAGATGGTGGACTGGGGAGATCAGAGATCTCTCTTGCAAACAGCCCATGGAGTACCCAACAGGGTGATCTATCCCTGGTTTGCAGGATCATCCCCCCAAAACCGAAATATGCCATTAAAAGCTTTAAAAGAAAGATCCGGGCGATCGAATGGTCACTCTGGTGCCAAGGTCACAGCAGATAGGGAGATAACCCACAGTCTATACTATTGCCTGCCTTCTTAATACATACAAAAAAACATTATTTCTCATAAAAACATTTTAAACTCACAGATGAAACAAAAACTCACTTCAGCAAAGAGAGATTAACAATAATTGCAAAGTCATGAAGACTAAGCGTTGACGGTGACCATAAAACATCGACTATATGAAGAAGGAAGCGTTCATCTGTAACTTCACTTTCGCTGCTAACGATCCATTTGATTTGGCTAATGGGGTCTGAGAAAGCACTTCCTGAAACACATTTCTTCAGAAATATATTATGAGATAATGATTATTTTTCTTGCTTACTAGAAAATGAAAATGGTGTTTTATTCCTGTTCCCACATTTAAATTCATTTACAGAGTGGACTAGATTAGCCGATACTATCCGTCGTATAAGGGTACATTTATCTTCAAATAATGGATTTGTAGGGCCAGAGAATCAACAAACTGTCCATGTTCCACGGTTATGAGACTAACGGGAACTCATACATCAATGGATTAAAAGAGAGTCAGTAACACAAAGTTAGTGATGATGCCTCTTCTTCCCGATTTGTTATGTCCTCACACTTACATCGGGTTAGGTCTGTGTTACTGCGACCAGCTGTTGGGTGAGTTGATGTAAAATGAGCACCGAGTCTTTCCTGTATTTTGTTTTTATTGTTCAGCGTTTCACATTATTATATTAAATTACCCTAAAAGCCAGGCGTACGAGCATCGAGTAGTTAAATGGAATTTCCGTGAGCTGCATTCACCTGTTTCATTTAGTATTCGTCGCTGGTTTTACTGCAGCCATTTTGCATCAAAATAAAATGCATCAAATTGGCAACAAAAACTCCTGAAATTGTGAAAGAGCAAAAAACGTTCTGGGTCAGACACACAGCGATCCATCAGATTTCACAGAGCCACATTAATTCCGCACTTGCCTGAGGGTCCGCTTCTCATTGCAACAAAAGGTCAAGTTCCTCTGGAAGATCTGAAAAAGCAGAATTCAAATACAGACGGAAACAGCTAATAAACTGAGGATCCAACCCTTAAAAATCAAACGCACTACATCGTAGAGCCCAGAACATAAACAGGAGTATGTAGAACGCACGTTTCTAGTTATAAATACCAATAGCGCAAGGAGAGGAATGGTCGGGATACATGCAGCTATAAAACATCCCCATTTAAAAGAAAAAAAAAGAACGTTTATATATTTTATTTTTTCAGCCAGTAACACGCAGGGTCCCAATCTTACTGTACTGGTTCTTCTGACATAGCTATACTTACTGTAGGTGACCCTACGTTGGATGTCCGTCGGTGTGCATATAACATAATGGGGCTTCGTGTGTTAAGTAGAACAATGGTAGAGCGGCCAATTCTATAGACTTTAAGAGAAATTTATACGCAAGAGCAAAGGCAGAAGAAGTCGGGTCTCTAACTCTAACTGGACCTCTAAAAGTATAATTTTTATCATTCATTCTTCTTATTATTATTCTTATTATCTTTTTAAAAGATTATTAGAACTCATGGACCCCAAAGGTACAGCTTTCCCAAATCTCTTGCTTTTTGTTGTCTGTATTTTGATGACATTTTTGTAACTTTTCTTGTGATGCACTGAAAAAAATAACTAAAAAATGATCACCTTATTTTGTAAATAGCTACTATTTTTATGTAATTTGTGTAAATAAAAATGACTATTTCTGCTATTTCTACAAATTAAGAACATTTCTTTCAGAATATTTGTAAATGTACTTTAGCATTCTGAAAAATAAACAAATAAAAATAGGGCCAAATGCTGTAATAAAATATTTTATCTTCCAGTATTCAGATGCGATTTCTCCATAGAATCTCACGATATGTTGTTGACTTTGAGTAAAGATTTTTTCAGATTTATTAATAAGCCCCTTAGAAAGGTCCAAATTGTTTATTACAGGTAAGTAGACCAGAGGGAATTAATCACCATAAATGATTAGCCTGGAACTCAGATCTTCCCTATCGTGTCGCTGACAGTCGGGATGAGCGACACATTTAAAGGAGGGAATTATGAATTTGCAGATTTTCCAAATTCACAGATCAGATATGTCGGTCTTCTGCTATTTCAAGACACACAGAACCTCAGGGCACTGAAATATGTAGCAGAAAGGTCATCGGGGATGTTCTGAGAATGAAGACAAGAGTCGATGAAACAACTCATTCTGTCACGTTTGTGAAAGTAGAACTTTTTCCCTAATGAAATAAAATAGTGTTTTGTTGAACGAGGCAATACAGAAGATCACTGAGGATGCGCGCTTAACCCATAAAGAGCACAAAACAAAAACACCAGATTACGGCGCAGTCCATGCACCAAATGTGATCCACAAGACAACAGCACAACGGTGTTTACTACAAGAAACACATCCTGGACTTCCTAGACATATTCTTATAAAGCCACGGAATCACGGCTAAAACAATTGGCAGAATCATATTTGTAGAATATGGAACACAATCTGATTCTTTTTTGTGCAAGTAACTGGGAAATTTTCTGTAAAGAAGGCGTTATCCCATTGTAATAAAATACTTGATGAGAGTCCAAAAACTAATGGGAAAAGGGCTTGTGGTGGGCTCATGTGCCAGCAGTTTAATGGTCTTTTTCTCCATCTGTAAAGAAAACGAGAGAGCAGAGCAGAATACTAACGCGTTCTACCTGTAACTGGTCATAGACACTGAACGTGATGCCAGCCTTCTCCTCCTGAGCAACGCAATCCCACCATATCTCGCTCCGGCTCCCACCTGAAGAATCACCGCGTAAACGGACTGATGACATAAGAAACCATCTTCTGTAAACACAAACTGCATCCACTGTCCTCTACAGAGTCAAACAAAGCTTCCTGAGTGACACGAAAATATACCCCTGGCTCACAGATTATATTCATTTAGGTTACCGATAACTAGATGTTTGTTATGGGAGATGCGTGCCACCTGAATTTCTGTGGGTTTGTTTAAATCAATAGGTTAGCCGCGCTATGAACAGATATTTCTATTAAACATGATGGAAAACGCACAGCCAGGAGCAGACCTGTAGCTGGCTGGAGAAGCAGAGAACGCAGCGGAGCAGCGGAGGATTAAGCAGATAGGAGAAGCCGCTTATCGCTGCCGCCCAGCACTCAGGTGCATTTGGAGTTGGCACAGACAGACACAGGACGGATACACTTTATACGGATACAGCTTTCTGGAACCTCTCCAGACGAATTCACCTCTTTTCCTGTTAAAAGGGTCAAAACTGGGACAAATAATGACTGTGTATTTGTAAATGTACATTTAAGTAGTTTAGGGCTGTAAAAACCTGAGCCCCTGTGTGTCCTTATTACCCCATCCATGCTAAAGCCCCAGAGGAAACAGCCAATGGCTCATCGGTAAGAGGAATCACTGGGCTAGTGTTTCATGTGTGGAAAGTACTTACGCTAGGAAGCAAAGGAAACAGAGACAAAAACTCTAATAACTCAAAAACAACAGTAACAGTAACATGTGCTGATTAATAAAACCTACAGATATGGATTTCATGAAAGGAGTGGGGGTTTCTGGTGTTATCGAGAAGTACAAGTCCCAATAAATCTACTTTTATTGTATATTTATGTTTCAAACCATAAGTAAAAGGTAAATGTTATGATTATGAGTGAATGTGCATAAAACATGGTTCATAAACCCGAATGCTAATTCTGAAGAACGTCGTTCTAGCTCTCTAGGACAATTGGGATTTATATGTGATTATTGCCAACCTTTGGTAATTGCTAATTTATGAATCGGTGGTTCTCATACTTTTTGTAACTGAGGGGTAACATTTTTTAGGTTGCTCACCTATGGCAGCTAATGATCCCACAAGGCACGTCTCCAGTGACAATATAATATACTAACCAATTACATCGATAAAATGTCAAAGACCCACAAATATTACTGTTAACTTAGTCTAGACAAGAGCGGAGCCTCAGCGAGGAAACAGTTCATTAAACCGGGATGCATTAGCTTTGAGGAGTTTGTGGCAACGAAGCTCCCTGCTGTTATTCCTCCTTTAAAACATAATAATTTTACTTGGCAGACTGCGAATGCGTCGGTTTGAGAGTCTGATAAAGTAAGTGTAACAGGATTCATGAGCCAAGTAATGAAAAGATTTATTACTGGGATATAAAAATCTTTTAACGTGTCCTCCAGAGTATAACGTCCAGCGGGTCTGCGCATCCCAGAGGGTATGAAACACCGGGGTAGGTTGTGGGGCCTGTGCACTTTCCATGGGAGCCACCAGAAAATGTGCGATTTATTTATAACTAGAAATCTGAGCACCCCCCCCCCCCGCACACGGCAAACAGATGTTAACTGAATTTTGTAGCGGTTTGTAAGGGATTTCAGCAGGGATCGGAAGCCAGGTTTATAAACAAAAGGACAAGATTTCATTCATCCATAAACATACAGCTTCTTGAAAGAAAAATAAAGGTCATTCAACAAATAATTATTATATAGACGGGCAATACTGGGGGTAACTTGTAGTTGGGATCGCAGCGTCCCTCACTCTCTCACACCTATCACTCCCATCACACCCCACTTCCTCACCCCTTTACCCATCACTCCCATCACACCTATCACACAAAACATGTCTCTCCTTCACTTCTTCACTCCCTGACAGCTGTCACAAATAAATCCCATCACACATATCACATAAAACACCTCACTTCCTCACCCCTTTACACATCACTCCCATCACACCTAGAACACAAAAAAACTCATTCCCTCACTGATATCATGCATCACTCCCATCCCACCTATCACACACCTCACTCAATCCCACCTATCACACACCTCAATCAATCCCACCTATCACACACCTCACTCAATCCCGCCTATCACACACCTCACTCAAATCACGCCTATCACACACCTCACTCAATCACGCCTTCACACACCTCACTCAATCACGCCTATCACACACCTCACTCAATCACGCCATCACACACCTCACTCAATCACACACCTCACTCAATCACACCTATCACACACCCTCACTCAATCACACCTTCACACACCTCACTCAATCCCGCCTATCACACACCACTCAATCCACTCATCAATCACGCATCTATCACTCAATCACTATCACACACCTCACTCAATCACGCCTATCACACACCTCACTCAATCTATCACACACCTCACTCAATCACACACCTCACTCAATCACACCTATCACACACCTCACTCAATCACACCTATCACACACCTCACTCAATCACGCTTATCACACACCTCACTCAATCACGCCTATCACACACCTCACTCAATCACGCCTATATCTGGGGATATTTTAAGGAGTGTTACAGAAATGTTTGAGTACTAACTCAAAGTCTAAGACTCAAATATTCCAGCAATCATATCACTGTTCCTTTCTTGCTGTCTAACAGGAAATATCATTTTGCAAACAAGTTCCAATTAATAATAGCAATCTTCTGATATCCCTTTGAAATTTGTGACGGTTTAGAGAGGGTGAAAGCCAATGGTTTTAACTGCTTGTGCAGTCAGAGCGCAAAACGGCAATCAAGAGACAGCTAATCAAGGGAAAATCTGATTGCAGATACAAAATACATTTCACAGTGAAGTGATTTCAGATGAGGTTCGATGTTGAAAACCCCCTTTAATCCAAATTTCTGAACTGGTTAGAGCTGGCTGTTGTGCTTTAAATTATTTCTGTTAATATTCTTAGAGACCATTTTGGTAATAAAATACTGGTAATAATATTTCCATAAATGCATTTGCGTTCCACATATTGAGTTGTGTCACGGCTCACACACCCTGAGAATATGACCACAGCCACCGAAGACTAAAAAAACATCTCCAGGCTCCTCACCCCCATGCCATTTCCATTAACCTTATATTAACACCCAAAAAAATAACGCGAAAAGCCAGACAGGAGTGCTAAGTGTAGAGCAGGCGTGAGGAATAACCAAGGTATGCATGGTGGGTGCTCCGCATTTAGTACTTTGTGACCATTAAGTGTAAACATACAAGAATATGGTCCATTGGTACTTGGTTCAAGAACAGAAACATTGTGAATGCTGTGAATTGGACTGCAGGACGGAGTTATATTTAACCCTTTTAAGTCAGTGTGGTGTGACCTGAAACGGTTGTATTCTATGGCTTAAAAAAGTATTTTGATCAAATGCTTCCATTTCCATTGCACTTCTCTCTGAAATAAGTCATTGAGTCTGGTTTGTAGAAGAGGTCAGAGAATGCTTGTTGAACGCGTGGTTTCCTGATCTTCCTTTTTACAAAATCATCCTTAAAATACTAACTTCACGGCCCTTTCATGTCACAGGTGCACCTGCATTGGAGGGGGCCGACTGTGAACTGGTTCCCACAATTACTGGAATAACGATCACGTGATCCCCAATATCGTTGCTCTTGCGTGCCAAACAGATTACAATGCGTGCGACACCGAGAGCTAGGACTATTATGTGCTAGAGATATTTTTATACTTGGTGGAAAGTATCACAAAGGAAGCCGGGGAAATCAGATACATCTGCTCGTGTATTCCAAGAGATGGAAAAGGAGAAATATTTATGAATCTGAAAACCATCCAATGTCAAGTAATTCTGCCAAAAAAGATTTCTAAACATATTTTGCAAAATCAGATATTATTGTTAAAGAGAAATAAAATGGGGGAGTTTCGTGTTGGAACGTGCACTGCTCACCCAGCCATGAACATGTTTTATTAATAGGTCGGGCGATCCCGCAGTCAATGGATGGGGTTTCCACGCTCCCAGGTGAATGTACCCCTGTGTGTTCCACCGCTGACAGTGATTGATGGTTAAATTACCCTGCTTATACAGTGAAGTGTCAGATTCATTATTAGGCTCCTGTCTGGGTGCCCCTGGGGACCCTCTTGGATGTAGCTGCTGCTTTAAGATGGATTCTAAACCTCTCTGTTCCATGAATTTGCTTACAAGGAATAAAAATCCAGACACAGCACGTAAAGCATGATGAGTGTGCCAACCTCATTAAATTAATATGCAAATGTCACACTGTTACAAAGATCCTCAAGCTATAGAGTCTGTACATAATTATCCCATTTTCTTAATGATATCTATGGAAATACATTGTTTCAGATTAAGGTGGATTCCAGTACACAAATTGGTAGAAGACCATACAGGATTTACCCCAATAAGCTTGTGTTTTGTTTTAGCTCTGTTGATTCAGCCAGAACATTCTATTCACTGTTACAGGTTTCACAAGGATAGGGTTGGTCCATGAATGACTCCTGCGCCGATATCTCTTGAGCTTCATTTTGCTCATCAGCTGCCTGCCCTGAGCCTTTGTCCTGTGATCTCTACTGAATGGTTGTGTCGTACCCCAAGTAACTGGTGCGAGATCCGATAATTTTCAACACACGGCTAGCAATCAGCACCAAGAAGTTCATCAACACCCTACCTGTCGAGGAGGTAACCAACAGCTTTGGTATTTGCTTTAACTCATACAGATACTTTTTGGACTCATAGGATTCATAGGCTGTCAACAACCCTGCAGCGGAAGTGACACCCTAATCAGTCCACGTGGTTACCCTGCCTGGGTGCTCCCCTCCAAACTATATATATTAACGTTATCCAAAATCCCATCCAGATGCAAAAACAAAAAACCCCTGCGGTAGAAATTCTGGGGTTTACGTTTGGTTCTTGCCTCGCAAATAAACAGAGAAAGACATCAACAGCTGCTCTGTATAAATATAATGTGAGCCTCAGATCAAACACTGGGTACTTTCACTGCTTACCTCGCGCTTCTCCAAATCCAGCCGCCGGGATGTTTTACAGGCAATGTGTCCTGAATGTTTGTTAGAATTGCCGGACACGTGAAATAACATGCCTAATTCAACCTAACCTTTTTTGTTCATATATAATGCATTACAAACCTCACTGAGGGGAGAATGTGTCGTTCTGCCATCTTTTTATTAATAATATCTGTGACCCCATTGCATTGGCCGGTTACATCTTTTTGTGAGCCTGATAATTAAAAGTAGCCCTCGGAATCCATGAGTGGAAGATCTTGGACCGGTTCATTTTACTCCCTATTACGGGATAAACATGCTTCTGATTATTTCACTTACATTCTGAAGCTCAACCTAAAACATGGTTGAATAATCTTCCTTTTCCTCTCGCCGGTAAAAGCAGCCAAGTGCACAGAATCACCCACCACAGACCTCTAAAGACCACTTACTCACAAGCTATAACTCTACGCAATATCAACCAGAGGCACAAAGCTCTCTAGAGGAAACTTCCACCAAAAAAGGTATCACATATGTTACAGATCATTAAATACACCATCAACTGACTAATTACACTAAACTCGTTACTGCGATAAATCTCTCGGCAGACAGATGCCCCGAGATCAGACTGTGAACCGAATACCTGTGTTTATTATAATTACATCAGTCCAATTCTAACTATATTATTAAATAATGCTTGATGACGCACACTTTCAGGGCAGGAATGCTACTCCTATCAAAATGTAGCATTTCCAAAGTACTTTATTAAAAAAAATAAAAATAAAAAAAACAGTTTGCAGATAATATATTATTACACACATGCCAATTTTGGGTTCAGTTTGCACCCTGTTCCGGTGCCACGTCACTGATTTATACAGCGCTGCTCACCACTAGCCAGGTACAGAATTAAAGGCTGTTAACGCATGAAGGCCGAGGCCGGTGGATGTACGGATCCCCCAGAGCCTGTAGGTCAGTCCTTTGTACTCTGACAATATCAAGAACTTGCTTTTTTTCTTTATTAAGGAGAAAGTGCCCCCTGGTGGTGATTACAGAGAACGCAGCCAAAAACGAGTCGTTCCATTGTCACTGGCAGGGCAGATATCTGGGGAATCTCTGATCACCTCTGCACAGGTGGTAAATTCCCTATATCTGTTGAAATGTAAATACAGAACACCCCCACCCCCAGGATATCTGCCCTGAAATATCTGAGGGGATCACGGAGCGCAGTTTTTGCTCGTTTTCTTGACTTCTCTGTAAATAATACATTTATTCTTTACATTCCTAAACACAAAACTTGTTCGTCACCCCTCCACCGGCCTGCGAATAACAGGTTAGAGAAAAAGAAATATTCATTGAAATCTCTGCATGTTAAATGAATAAGGAATACGAACGTCTCCTCGTTGCAGAGGCTGAGACAGAGGGATGTATATTACCTGGAATCCACACTTTCTGAGCCGCAGAGGATTTAACAAAAGTAGACATATGATGTAATAATGACATCAGAAAAACTGACGTCCATCATGTGATATGGAATTTTTTATAATGATAAAAAACACGCTATTCACCAGAAGCTGCGCATATTTGCTAAACTACTCCCGCGATTCTTGACAGTGTCACTGTTAACATATTTTAATTATATCTTAATTACAGTACCAGGCTTTTTAAGCATTTTCAACACAAGTTAATAATGCTATTGTGTTCTTTAAGGTTTCATTGGTTCCTTTTAATAATAATAAGTCAGCAGCTGCGGTAAAGACGTTGCAGCTGACTCCGAAAGTGGATTGTTTAGTCTCGTTGGAACCACTATGGCGTCTCCTGTCTCCTCCTGAAAATAATGTGTAGAACGTTCAGTGTTTTCTGGTTATCTGGACATTAGGAAGGTCTTATATTAACTGATTCCTTATAATCATGAGCTGCTAGTATTGAGAGATAGGGTATGGCTCGGTGTTAATGCTAGGATCAGCAGCAGATGGTGCTGTAAGACCTGGGACAGCAGACCAAGAATGTCCAGGTTATTTTGTTCGATGTGACGCTGAGCAGTTCAGTTACAAATTCATCCGTGGTTTACCTTGTTGTAAATAGTGTATTTAATAGGAAAAACAGCAAAACTTGGCTAACATAGTGAATAAAGCTTTAATGTTGGTGTCAAAGGGTATTTGACTGAGTATTTCGCAGGAGAACTAGATGTTGATTAATCACAGTATATATGTTCAGTTCCTAAATTATATTACGTATATATATATTCATTATAATGCTTATGTTTACTAGACTGTGGCACGCATAGAGATATTACAGATAATGTCCTTGGGGGCCAGAGTTCATCCATCTGACCATTGTGTGTTCATGTCCAGAATGGCATTAGGAGGATTCTCGTTAGCTCACCGCTGCATTGGATTATAACCCATCATCAAAGAGAGCTACGATGTCTAGTAGGAGCGTTATGGAACATTATCATACTCCAGGGAGCATTCGATTTGAGTTTTTATTTTCTCTAAAAATTAAGGGTTTTTTACAAAACAAAAAAAACTTTAGCAGATGATCAAAATAACAGAAGGTCATAGAAACATAGACTCTCCCAGCAGATTTGCCCCGTCTAGTCGTCTGTTTTTGTAAAGACTCTTAATCAGTCGTTGGTCTCGTCTTAGATTCGGGAGCCGGATGTCTATCCCATGCGTGTTTAATCCCCTCACTGTATTACCCTCTACCACCTCCGCTATTCATCCTTCTCATCAGGTGACGGCGATGAATACAAATAAATAATCTTAATATGTTTATGCTGCCGAATACACATAGTAGATGGCAACGAGCACAAAGTTTGTCTTTCCTTTAGAAGTTTTTTTCTGATAGAAATACATAATTATTAATGATTGTGCACACAAACTCACCGCCAACGCAACTGCTTTCAAACAGCTCAGTTTGGTAAACAGATACAGCAGGAGTTATATAGATATCTGATTGACAAAGTTATTGGCTAAATTGCCAAACCAGCGAAATCTTTGCCCTGTAGAGCGAAGCGTGGAAACTCAGAGACTTTCTTATTTTAAACTAATTAGAAGTACACAAAGACGCACAAACAGCTGCTACTGTATATAAAAGCTTCCCTGGGAAGTCTGGCTTTCACAATTAAATATGCATGAAAACCTAAAAAAAATATATATAGAAGTCATTGTTTGTCAAACAAAGGCCCTGATAAAATGTGTTATTATATGCTGTGGGCACCAAGCAGGGGATGCTGCGAGGCGGCGAGTGGCATTAGTAGAATGTTTTAAAAAGATGTAAAACTATCAGCACCGTCCAATAACAGCGCGATAATTCATTATGTGGAATTATTACACGCCTTTGACTTTTCATGTTATTATCAGGGTGTGTTATTATTAATGTGTAATTCGGACAGTCTGTAGGCTACAGCGTCTATGTGTTACAAAATATGATGTAAACGGGCTGAATACATTTGAAGATCTCTTTGTAGAAACAGGGTTTTCAGTCAGGGTAAACTATATCTCAGTCTCTTAAAATAAGTGGTAGAGGCTAATGCATTGAGGGATTTAAATATGGCTCCTGAACCTAAGACGAGAGGTGAAACAGGTGACCAGATGGGGGCCGAATGGGGCAGATCTGCCAGGAGACTCTATGTTTCTATGTGAGGGACGCGGGCAAGTCTTCCCAGAAAGGGCTGAGCAGGTCATGCACAATCCTAAAAGATCCCAAGGGTATCTCAGCCAGCCTGGTACTTGGTGAATCTGCACAGTGATCATAGGTTGGTGAAAGCTTGGGAGAAGGGCAAAAGGGCATTAAGGAGGCAAGGTGAGGAGGACAATGAGAGCAGCAGCGAGGGTAAAGGAAGATGAGGCGGTCAGGATGGAAAATAGTAAGGAGCTCAAAGTAAGGGAGAGTAAGGTGACTGGGGACTAGAGGATGGAGGGAACACGGAAGTCAGGGTAAGGGAGAGGAAGGAGGACTGAGCTGAGCTGAGAGAGATGACAGAACCTGACAGAGTGTCCTCGAAACCAATAATCACTGTTTTAGGATCTTCTGGCAACAACAGACTACTCTGCAAATCCAGTTTAGCTCCTGCAAATAATGCGAGCTGGCAAAACAGAACCCTTGCATTAAGTGGCATGCATTTTCCGTGCATTAAGTGACATGCATTTTCCGTGCATTAAGTGGCATGCATTTTCCGTGCATTAAGTGGCATGCATTTTCCGTGCATTTTCATGTATTTTCCGTGCATTAAAGTGGCATGCATTTTCCGTGCATTAAGTGGCATGCTTTTCCGTGCATTAAGTGGCATTGCATTTGACATGCATTTTCCATGCATTAAGTGACATGCATTTTCCGTGCATTAAGTGGCATGCATTTTCCAGTGGCATTAATGCATGGCCATGCATTAAGTGGCATGCATTTTCCGTGCATTAAGTGACATGCATTTTCCGTGCATTAAGTGACATGCATTTTCCGTGCATTAAGTGACATGCATTTTCCGTGCATTAAGTGACATGCATTTTCCGTGCATTAAGTGACATTTACATGCATTTTCCGTGCATTAAGTGACATGTTTGAATGGGGGGCTACTTAAATAGTGTGCTCTCAAACCATTTGATTAAAGTCTATTGGATTGTCGCAATTTCAAGTGTGTGCTGAACAAAGCATTTTATATTTCTGCTTTTAACATTGATTGAGACATTTATTTTAGACGCTGGCTATTCTCAAAAAAATCTGCCGGAAAAAAAAGAAACAATTTCAAATTCCCTTTACAAATGGATCACCAGAAACAGCACGTAAACATATTGCGTCTAATGGTTTATTGAATTTTTTGAGTAGCTAGTAGGGATTCATTGCTAAAGATTCGCTCATATTTTATGTCAGCGGCGAATACTTATTTTCAAAGAGGCAGGTAAACAAATGCAAATATAGCATAAGTCTTATACGAGTCACCCTTAAACCAATTAATAATAAGGACGGGGCAGAAAATGGTGTGTGAATGCCCCAGAACAATGAATCACACTGCGCTTGGTCAAACTGTAATATTGGAAAATACAAATGTATTTTTTAAAAAACTTTGTGTGGTTTGGGGATCCCAGGGATGACATCGCATACCCCAAATATTCCACGCTTTAACAGATAAGATAAGGTCTTGTTTAAACACAAGAGTGCTAAATTACGACTTTTTACATTAAAAACTACAGGCAGTTTGTTAACATGAAATACATATTTAGTGAACGGTGTGAATTTTATTTATTAAGGCTTTCTTCTCTCGCTCTCTCTCCTGATATATATTTTTATATACTTAACGTGACACCAATTCTCTAGAAATTCATTAACATTTACTAGAAGATACTGGAAACAAAAATGATTCACTCAGAGCAATTAGCAGCAATAATTCACACTGTGTATCGTTTCCAATCTTTGTGAAATCCTAAAATAATTTAATAATAGGAAATAAATTACTTCTTGGTAAAATGATCCACAAAAGGTTTGAAATAAAGGAGCAGCTTGGACAGATGAGGAGTCGCTTTAGTTTTTGTATAAAATTATGATTTATTGCTAAATTCGGGGGGCAAAAAGTGACAACACGGGAGAAAATACATTCAATAATAAATAAAATAATAAAAAAATAAAATGAATGAGAATTTCAAGCAATCCCCATGTTCAGCGTCTGTTGCTTCCATGACGAGCTTCCAGTTTCATTTCCAAGAAATATTATGTAGACGTGTGTGTGACTTTCAGGCTATCAATGTTTAGACGTATTTCGCAGTCTTTCACGGCCATGAAGGGTTTGGTGAAATAAATCACTGTGAGTTTTGGTAAAATCTCAGGTGCTGAGGAGCAGCTACCGGCAGAAGGAGTCGTTTATTCTATTCTTGTTATTCTTCGCGCATGCCTTGCCTCTCTGGAGCGGTTTAAAGAGAAGAAGGCTCCTCCCTGGAGAGGTGTTTCTGGTATGCAGCCAATCATGTCAGAAGTTTGGGTCCGTTCCCCCATTTCTATGCGAAGGAAGTATCCGCGGTGGATGTTTGGGGAATAAATCTAGTATTACATGGATATAATGCAACCTGTCAGCCTGTACTACAGTCAGCGAAAGTCTGCACCTTTCTATAGGTGAAACAATTATATATACAATAGATAAGAAAATCTGCACCATGTCAGGGAATTTCTGTAAGTGACTTAATTTACATATCCACTTTCCCCTGTTGGTAGATAAATATAAGTTTGCAGTCCCCGCTGTGCAGGTTACTGCAGGCATTTTACTTGAATTACTCACACTTTGGATTCATTGTTTATTCTTAAAGCCCCATTTTCTATTCACGGTACCTCCTGTGGCTACAGATGGACAGAGGAATTAAATCTTCACATAAGGCAGGAAGAAAACGTTTCAACAGAAAGATTCAAGTATTTACGGGATGTCACAGCTCAACCCGCTGCCTATTGGCTAAAGAAGCCAATGAATTTAGTCTATTGCTGGGTAACACAAATACATGGTGTTACGCCCAACAGACCAACGATGTGTCTATTAGACAGACCAAATACAACGATCTGCAATAACGTGAAACTTCTCGAATGTGGAACATGAGCTGCATCCACAGGAATGACAAAATGTTAGCGTCTCACTGCTTGACACACTGGGAATAATGCCATATTTAATATTTGCCCTCTCTCCGTTTAATCGACTGAGATTCTTCCAAATCATCATCTCCCAGAACCAGGCATGATCTTTGATGCAGATGGCCTGGCAGTACTGACAAAGTGTGAGACAGAAGTCTGGAGGAGCTGATGTCAACTCTAAAAGGTGATCACTTTCCAGGGCCCCAAAATCCTTAGTTTCTCATTAGAAACACAGAATATCTCAACAAAGGGAAATATGGAAGGTCGGTGGTCAGGTAAAGAGATTCAGTTTAGCCAGGAATTAGCTGGTTCTTAGTGGTGAAAGAGGAGTCTATTACAGGAAAACAATACATCTAGAACAAGCCTATCATGGATTTATTACTCACTGAATCACACAATAAGATTCTACATTACAAAGGAGCAGGACGAGCTCTGCGATCTGCCCATGTATATATCCCCTGCGTGTCAGGGATTTGAGGTCTGTTCACAGCAAAGAGGGCGGCCAAGTTCTCAAAATTCACACAACGCCTTTCGAGAGGCTGGCAAACGTCTCACAAACTATACCCCGTCCTTAGAGACGTTTTAGTATAATGATAGTTTCTTTAAGGGAAATGACATCTTATGATCTTAGAAATGACCTGCGTTCATAAGATCCATTGATGACATTTTAATTAGCTACTTTACTACTGATTTTAATAAGATATAAAATTGGGGCAGATACATAAAAATACCGTAACTCTGTACGACAGGTGCACTCAAATTATGCAGATTTCCTTTCAACTCGTCTTTACATTTGATATAGTAATAGGTATTAACAGTATTAATACGAGTAATAAAGTGTTACTAAAGAAATGTCATTCCTCTTTCAGCAAATATTCTAGAAGCTCGGGTGTATAGAATTAAAGGAAACGGAGGTACGAATTCATTAAAGAAAACCAAGTTAGATAACACTAAAAAATATATAAACGCATCATTTATGTTCACTACACTAAAGCAGTTGCTATTTATTAGAAGTATAAGAATTGCTATATGTTTTTTTACACAAATAAAAATCCTTTGGAATGGTTTTAAGGACAAAAGCAAAAGTACAAATAAATCAAAACATGAATGTACGAAAATTACCACCTACGCTATAGATGTGACCGATCTTTTACACTTTACGCCACCCATTGGTTGCAGGCCGTTGGGGCTTGGCAGCCCATGGCATTATGGGAGTTCATTTTAGGACTTTCCAACAAATTTCACCTCCTGATTCTGTTAGAGGTGTTACCAGTCTATCAATTTCAACTGTCATGGAGAAAGCAATAATTAACTGTAATATTAACATTCTGACTGGGATCTGTGACTTGGCCTGTTAGTGATGTGTACAGTGAATGAAAATGTGCTAACAATTATCTGAATTTTACAATTTGTTCTTTTGTTTTAAAGAAATGGAAGTAAATATTAAGCGGTATTTTATTTATTGTATTTATCGTTGCAGTGTATCACTCGGTCTGTGGGAATTTATCATTAAACCTTTCATTCTATCTGCATTCAGAATCTTTACTTTAGAATCAGGAAACGTGACAAAGTCTGGCAGGCACTTTTACTTTGGGTTATCCACTGTTTATTCGTTTATTCTCTGCCAACTTTCAGTATGTCTTCCCGGAGCATTTCCATACATTCTACATTCCTTGCGGTGTTCTCATGAATTATTTTTATGATGGGAGTGGGGTTTATCGCAGTCTGTTGGATCATATGCAGAGATCAGAGAGGGATTCACACAATCTGAAAACAGATTGTAAAGAATTCACAAGAGACGTTTCCAACGCCATCCTGACTTTTCTCAGCCTCCCATCTGATTGCAATCATATGCAAAAACATTATGCACGAGCCCCCCCCCCATGGCATATGGAGAAGTTAAATAGGAAAATGCTTTCTATGTACCCTTTGGAAAAAAGATGTATTCCTTATTTTAGTCTGATTGAGTAGTTTTTGGCTTTGAAACACATTGATTTTATGTGAGGTCAATTTTATTTAATAGATTATAAATCATTACCATCCAGACAATGCCGCCCGAGGTCCAGACACACTTTTTTAAAAATCTGAATATTCAGCTCATTAAATTGGTTTTGAATATATGATTTCCATTATTTTTCTAAAATCTATGATCAGAGCAATCAATGCTTAGTAGGAAAGTGTATTCATCAAATGATTAGATACTGTTGCCGTTTGGAAGGCGATATTTATAACAGTTCGGAGATGAAGTATGAAGGTAATTAAATATGTAGTACCCGTTGGCTAGAAGAAGCAAACAAGTTGCATGGTTTAATTGGTTCTGTCATTTAATAGTGAGTAATCACCCTAAATTTAAATATTGAAAAGAGTATAAAACATTTAAAAGATGTTTTCACTTTGCTTGGAAACCAAACGGACCCCCGAGAGACATCCGTCAAAAACAGCAAAACATACATTTTTTAAAAGGTTAAAAAAAAAAGTCAGTCACTTACTTTAGGGAGAAGCTGCAGCTCCAGAGCTGTAGTTCCCCTCCTCCTCTGCGGGCCAAAGATTTTGCAGGAAAGTGTTCCCATTTGAATCCATAGGAGCATTTTCCGTGCATAAGCACTGGGGTCTCATTAGACTATTTCCCCCATAACATCTGACGACCACTTCAGGAGGTTGAACACATCTCTCATATAGTAACTAGCAGGGAAAATGGGCAAATGTATAAATGTATAGGGGGAGATTCTGCTGAATCCCTCCATGCACTTGCCAAGTGGACACAACGAAAATCTAAAACAGCCACTCAGTTATCCTATGCATTAAAGTACACATGATGGCTGGAGTGTGACTTTACGTAAATATGGATTCGCGTGTTTTTGTTGTTAATGGGATATACAAGATTCTATCACAATAATTATGTCTATAGTAGGACACCTGTAAGTAGCATAAACATGTTCAATACATGTTATTAAAAATATATACCCTAATACCCCCAGCTCCTTCATAATTTACTTCACCGCAGTAGGAACGATCAGGGGCAGTTGATAATACCCGAGATGCGTAGCATCTCACTTTGCTCACCCCTTATGCTACGCATCTCTGGTATTAAGCAATACCCTGGCAGTGTTTTAGTGTGTAAATAAAAATAATGAATGTAATTCTATGCTAAAGTCCATACACTTCATTAGGCTTTCCAAAGATTTACTGGAACTAAAATGCAATGAAAAGAAAGAATCTTTTGTAATTCAAAGTTTCCCATATAGAGCTGATTGACGCTATGGACACTTAATTAATCTAGATGTGGATGCAACAAGTGAGAATTAAACTATTCACAGGAAGCCTGGACTCCTCAGGCTTTTATCCTAATAAGAGAAAACTGGAAGATGTCATTTAATATGATGTGGGCAGTAAATAAACAGAGGGGGGAATTGAACGAGTCGGGGGCTTGTCTCGGAAGCAGTAGGACATGTGTTTCACTGGGTGGCAGATCATCATCAGAGGGGCTGATTCTTCTGTCAGGGAAGGTTTCTCAGTCACCGTGAAGGCAGCGGGAGGGAGAGGACCGATACTCTGCTCAATGTCAGTCACCCTGCAAAGACTTCACCAAGACTGACAAAGATCTCTCTGATCCCTGGGATTAAGCTCTCCGTCCTGGTAGCAGATTGCAAGCTCCTGTGTGATCAGAAAACCCACTAAAAGACTTTTCATGGAGAGAGATATTGAATCCCTGCGAGGGGGAAAGTGTAACAGATCTCAGGCAACCTGAGCCACGTTAACAAGGTAAGTGAATGAAACTTTTAATAGTAAGCACAGGGATATAGGGTAATGCCACACTCCCCCAAACTGCATATCATAGCAGACCAGATGGGTCATTTAATGATGGGCATTAAACATAAGCAAATGCAGCAGAATGCTGGTGGATGTTAAATTTGTGTACTTTATATGCAGAAGACAAATAATATAAGTGCTGAGAAGTTTTTTCTTTAAAATCTCAGTGAATGTTACAGTTTTAATCCTCAAAATGCACCTATGATTTCCAAACATCAGTTTTTGCCAAAATCTCCAGTCGCTTGATGTGGCTCCAAAGAGACATAACCAAAGGACTCGATATCCTGGGGTGCTTAGAGGACTACATGTTCACTCTTTTCCTAATATGAGTAAAATATGAGACCTCCATGAACACATCCCCCCCATCCCACTGATTTCAAAGGACTGAACACGGAATAAAGCATTTATGTGCCAGGTGGGGAGCATCACGCATTGAAACATCAAGATATTCCCGGTTATTCTAAGATGTGATGGGATACTGTGCGATTATCCTGAATACGTCTATTCCAACCACACAGGGTTATAAACGTTCCTTGTACATGAATAAAGCTAGTAAGTTCTGAAGGTAAAAACACATTTTCAGAAAAATACCACATGTTATCTACTTTATTAATAACAATTCTTCACACAATACTCCCTCCCATATTCTTGGTACAAATTGGCAAAAAAGACTTTGTAGCATCTTATCATTATGTGAAGAAAACATGAAATGTTATAACAGGTAACCCTGGTAACCACAGCCTGGTTTGCACCCCACACAGATGTCAGTAATGCCCCGTGGCACAGAGACACGGCGATGACAGATCACGGGACATTGTGTTACTTGTCATTAGGGTTTAAAAGACTTGGTCGAATCGAGCAGGAACCCCACCAACATCTGAATTATTAATGCTCATTGACTGTGATACCAAAATTGTGAGGCGTATAAAACAATTTAAAGCTTGTTGCGCAAAAGACAGAATTTTGCTTTTTTAATCATTTAGAAGCCGGCGGTGTTCATCAGCCTCATTAAGCCATTCAACCTGCCCTCTGCTTTTACTCAGAGACTCTCTGGGGCGTTATATGCCAGAAAAGAGTCTTCTGAGGAACTGGATTTGTCAATTACCCATTTGGTTGCAGATACAGACAGGGAGGGTCTAGAATATTTGGCGTAATTCCGTCACTTTGTTGTCAGTGGTGATCACGCTGCTATCGCCTATGACGACTTCTGTTATCATGGAAGAGCCTGTTCAATTTAGGCTGTTGAGTAACAGGGGGGTAGAAACGTTGCCTAAACTTTACCTAAAACATCAAAAAGGGATCACTTTCACTTCATCCACCCCATGCAGGTGCTCAGAAATACCCCAGAAGCCAGCAGAGCTTTACAGCTGTATCTGATATAATGGATCCTGGTGATCTGATGTTATTGCCTCCCACTCCGTCACGTTGCACGAGTTTCACTGATTTCAGCCGCGACGGAACTCACAGAATTGGGAAACTCTATGCACTGGTCTTCTGTAGGAGGCACAAGCTGGGGAGATTTCCATGTTAGTTTAGTTTTCTTTGTCTAGAAGCTTGGGCTCTCAGTTACATAACCATGGAAATGACCAGAGAGGTAACAGATCTACCATATTTTTCTTATGTGTTCCTCGATGTGTAGTCAACAAATAATGTATAGAACTGGTAATTCTTGCATTTCCAAGTTTTTTCCCATAAAGAAACATGGTTTCTTTTAATGCACGTTTTATTCTTTACTCTATACTGTGTCTTTGTAAACAGAATTACAGCATTATTTCAGTCTGAAATGTTCCACTAATAAAAAAGTTTGGTTTATGAAATTGAGAAGACCTGCAGAAGAAGCCACGGCTGTTTTTCCAACTTTCTGAGAAAGCAGCTTGTACTTTAAAACTTACGAGCCGCTTTCCCGGCGATTGGAACTGCCTGCTTTAATACCACGATCCAAGTCATTCACTGTTCCTGCAGTAAACCAGGCCACTTTTACAAAGATTAGTAGAGAATAACTAGGTGACTATTTTGGAGCCATAACTAAATAGAAGCGTTATGTGACGTAGAACGGCTCAGGAACAGAGGCAGTCGGATCATTATATGGTGGATACACAGAGAGCTGTGCTTAGATTGACATATTTTATTGGGTTAATCCAAATACAATATTTAAACCCATTACATAATTACTTATTTACCAAAGGAAACTGGAGAAAGGATTTCTAGCCAATTGCATGTAGCTAGCAGAGGAGGAGGATAATGCACATCGGCCGTGTTTGGTGATGGTGGAATCAGAGATATTCTGTTAGTAAGTAGGAGCTGTCATGTTAACGAGCTTCCATGAAATACCCTCGCCCAACACGTACCGCTCTGTAAGAGGTCCCTGAGACGCACTGCCATAAAGGAGGCTGCTGAAAAGTTTTACAGCAGCAGTAAATGATGGGTGAGGATATGTTAATTCCGAGTATTGATGGAGCTTATCCTACAGGTTCAATATATTTCAAACATAGGAAATACCCTTCTGTTTGCTACGCTCCATGACATCTCCTCACCCATCTTTAACTACCCTCCCAACCAGTCTCTCCACTAATGAAACCATAAGCAGACTGTTGCTGGTGTCATCCTTACATTAGAATCCAGCAAACACCAATGGCTTCACTAGAACGTCTTCCTTTCGTTTCAGGTGGAATGTATCGGCAGACCAATTAGTCAGGTCGAGATGGAAAGCATGTTTTCCTGTTCATGAGAGCAGATGGAAATCCTAGTGCAACATAGTATCTCATGCCACGGGTATGGGGAAATCAGTATGTAGGTTCCCAACTGAGCAATCTTTTTAATTTCTACATAGAGTCTGTATTTAGTTTTACTTTCAATCTTGGATTTAAAACATATCTGAATTGGGGGGTAAATCAGCTGAATCAAAATTCAAATGCAAACTAAGAGAAAAACATGTTAAAAAAAAGATATTCCCATTTCTGAGGGACAGGAGGTGTCATACGTGAACCCATGACACGTGTGCATAGACCCGCCACCCAGATGGGACATGTTTCATTGGACAAGAAAGAATTGGGGTTTTTTGTGAATTGGTTTCTGTGAAAAGCTGATGTTTTTCCTTGAATGGTTTCTTTTTCAAGCGTGGGAATGAGCAGGCATTTGGGGTCATGCAAAGCTGTAAGAATATTATTTGTTTTCTAAAGCCTATCACATTCACACAGAGGTGAAACATTGTTACTGACCCCATCAACAGTCTGCTTGCTGGTACCTACAAGGAATTCTGCGCACTGAATTCTATTCTGCATCGCTGTCTGTGACTTGTGGCTTTAAATGCCCTGGGTAATGCCAATGAATGACTGGCAACCACTGTTAAAGGGCTACAATGGGTAGATTCATAAAACAATGATATAAACTGACTTATTTGCGAAGAAAGCTTCGAGTATCTGAACAGACACTGGAGAAGCACACCTTTTGTTTTAAGGCATAGCTTTTATCTCATAAAAATTCATGAGATTAATGGAAATTTGCAGAGATATCACTGAGCCCGGGCAAGAGAAAATGAGATTTTATTTCACCTTGGAGTGTTCCATAGAGCAGAGGAAAGGTATTTTTTCCAACCAGAATGGGAACATAGCAGATGTTTTCAAGAAGATCTCAGATGTCACGGTTGATGGGGAAAGGACCCCTCGTCATTCATGTGAATTGAGTATCCTCCCATAAGCCTCAGACGGGCTTTGTTTGCTGCCAAACCTCTGCTTTAACAGAGCTGTAAATACATGAATTGGACTGGAATACATAAAAGAAGTGATTCCGATGTTTCCATACAAAGATGATATTCCAACACAGAATTCCAAATATGTGTTTGTTGTTTTGGGAAAAGTGGAGCTCCTCTACGATGTTGGGGTTTTCGGGAAGGTACCTTGTACTGCCAAACTTGGTTGTGTGACGTATTGTCTTTTCCTGAGTAAATGGGGAAAATCAAAATCTCGCCTTGCTGTCCAAATTCTCATATGTTCTCACCTCCTCTGGACGGAGTTCAGACACATCAGATTTGTTTCTTGGCCCAGACTGGAACACTAGACTTGCAGGTCCCCATGTTGACAGCTGACTGCTTTTCCGCACCAGTAAAATGTAATTTTGTGAGAATTACCGAAAGGAACCATAGACATTAAATTCAAATCCACAAATGCTATATAGAAACCAAGGAACTCATCCCCTCTGCCGATTTCCTTCCCAACTCTCTTTTTTATTGCATTAGCTTCAGTTTACTTCTGATAAAAGATCTGTTTATCGTGTATGTTTTCTGCAAAACCAGAATCAGTATGTATTGTCTCAGGATATGTGATATGAGGGCAGTTGACTATTTTTATTTCTTGTAGATGATATATATATATATTATGAGGTTCACCGGTAGTGGCATCTTTCTGAGCTGACTTGACTGTTTGGCTGATCCATTGTTTTTTGTCTTTAATGAGGGGAAATTAGTCCTTAATTCCAAAATCCCCAAATACTTAGATTTTTCTGGATGAAAGTCTGGCATTCTGCTCAGGGATTGCATAATAAACTACAATATAGTAACAAAGAGAATGCCAGTGAGTCCATCTCTACGGATAAATTGAAGATGTATCATTCCTCTACTAAAAGAAACGGCAATAAATGCATTAAAGAGGCAATAACCACCAAACCAGGGCTGTAGCACCAGAGAGTCCTCTAACGATGAACTTGTAATTGTCATTCAGATATTTAACAGCTCCTCCTTTTACTGGATTCCGAATCATTTTAACAGCAGCCTTCCCAAAGATAGAGGCCATTGAAGGCCTCCCCCAAAATGAACGGGGTGTTTCATGAACACTTTGATCTAGAACAAAAATAAATTTTTGTCGCTGCTGGGATACGGGAGCTACGTGGCTGAATTTTACACCAAAATGAGCTGGCATTTTTAGATCTCCATTGGGAATCATATTCAGACTGAGTAATTAATCAGGGATGAAAGGTACAAATTGTATCATTTCTCCGGTAAAATCTTATGATGAGTCATCCCAGAGAATATTAGAATAATTCTAAATTTCAAACCTGATCATATCAGATTTAATATATGCCCAAAAATTTAATAAATGCGTCTTACATTTCTCGCTCTGGGTCCAAATGCAATTCAAGGCCTGGTTTCAATCTGTCTTTCAGATCCATCTGAATACCGAGAAATAATATCAAATAACAATTATAGAAAAGTGTCAAAAAGTTTCTTAAGCGGCAAATGCCTGCGGCAGTCAGAGAGTACAGAAGTGGGGGTTTCTTTCTGCTAACAGCAATTTTGCTACCAGGAGCCCGATTTGCACACATGACAATTTGAGTTGCTGACCGACACCGAATATTTCTGTCTGACCTCCAGAAATAGGATTCTGCTACAGCAAGGCCTGGTTCTCTATCTCAAAGTCACAAGCAATCTTGCATCTCAAAATCCCTGTCAAAAAACCATCTAAGTTTTCAATTTAAAGTTTTTGGAAAACGCAAGGGGTGCCGTTTCAGAGTCTACAATATTTCTCCGATGGATTTGGACAGTTTTTATATTTTCCATATATTCATATTTTTAGGATGTCAGCTTAACCCTCAGAGCTCTTAATTTGATCGTATTAGCTACAGTAACCTTTCAAAAACTCACATATTCTAAGAATTTAATTAAGTTATCAGTGAAAAGGATACCCAGTCACGACATTTTGACTATTGTTTCCCTAAAAATCTACGATCAAACTAAAAGAACAAAAGGGGCAACAGACAAAAGAGAAAATTAAATGGCCGCTTTGGTACAGAATCAGGTGAGTTAAAAGCTTGCTATAAGGAATTTCTGCAAGGCTTTCCTTACATGAGACCCCCACTTAGGTTCGGTTTGAAGGAAGATGGAGATTTTTGCCCACCTCCCTGTAGATAGTAAGCTTCTTTAAGCAGTGTCCTCGTCTCATTTTGTTTCTGTCTAAATTGTGATGACCCACTTGTTTACCCGTTGTACATCACTGCAGAAAATGAGGGCGTTATCCTAGTGAATAAATAATAAATGTAAAATGATACCTAACATAATCCTTCAACATAAGAACCCTGACTCCACTCCAGTGAATGATTTGGCCGGAGTGGGGTAATAAGTTTTAAGTCTCCTGCTCCGTATGTCCCACAGATGATCGGCATTCTCCGTTTATCATTTCTCCTGCGGCTCATGGAGATAAAACATACATGGTTCTGCATCGATGATAAATAACCTGATTTCTTGGATGTACACGTTTTGCCTACAAAGGTGTTTTACTTCAATTCTAATCAGTCAGGAATTTCTTTCCCGCTTGGTTTCAAATTAATGATCCCAAGTCATTAAAATACAACACAATAAAGATCGGAGCTGTCTAAGTTGTCGGATCTCCTGCTGAGCAAATCTCAGATGTGCATTTCTCAAATGTCACAGGAATGTGGATAAGAAAACCTGAGACATCTAATTATATGGGTGGCAGGAAGTAAATAAACTCTTATCCAAAGAAACAGCAACGTGGTGGCAATGGAGAGAGCGTCAAATATGGTAAAAGCTGGTACCGGGAGGATACGTAAAATCACGACGCTGGGCACCAGGTTACAACAAGACCGACATAATGACAGACGTAGAACTTGTATGGATTTTCTCTCTATTTTCTTAAATGGACTAAATGAACCATTTATCAAATATAAAAACACTACCCCAAAGCAAGCACTTAAGATTATCACATGTCAGATTTTAACTAAAATCCTACCTTAAATATTCTAATCAGACAAAAATATTAAAGCACAATACCAAGAGCCTTCACCTGCCCAAGATATCCAGCGGTAAACACCACAGATCCTAGATTGCTCAAAATCATCTTAAAATAGTGTTAAGTGGTATAGCTTCAGCCCCATCCCTGCCTTTATGAGTTGGAATCAAGATATTTATGTTTCTGGTGACAATGAGGAGACTTTCCATGGCAACTGCGGCCTCATGAAAAAGCTTATTAGCTAATTATCAGACTCTTCAGCTGGGCACAAGAAACCAGCAGTAACGAGGCAATGTTTTAGGAAATAGAGTTAGAAGCTGAACTGTGCCACGTTGTTATTAGACAAAATCAATCTGGGTTAATGGGTACCGTCAGAAGGCTACAAACACAAATACATTATTCCATGAGAAATGTTTTTATATTTTTGTATCGTCTGTTGTGAATGTATTTCCCATAAAACGGAATCCATAGATGGGGATATAGAAGCGCTATATACCCCTGTTTGCTCAAACAGAGGTCCCTAAAATGTTTGTTGGTGTGAAAGGCACTGGGGCTACAGGCAGAAGAGATGGGCTGCTTGGTGCCTGATCCCCTTTGAAGAAGTTAAAACCTATAGCAATTAGTCTTTGAATCTCCGCAAGCCCCCCATCTGCCTCAAACCCACAAGGATGTGTCTGGGGTCGCCCTGAAAGCCCAGTCACCCTACTGAAGATTAAAAAGAAAAGCAACAACAAAGAAGATTGTGAAGTCTCTTATTAAAAGACTAGATGCAGACAGAGAGCTGCCTGGCCGCGTCGGGGACAGAGAATTAATCAGTGATCTTCAAAATAAAGTCCCTGAAACATCAACGGGTGAATCCAAGACGCCCTCCGGACCCTCCTTGCATGCTAGGGGATGGGGATCTGCGAGAGCTTTTAGATGTCTGTCCCTCTGAGCATTTTTTATCTGTTTTAGATCTGGTTCTTTCAGTTTAATCAGCTTAATGCTTTTGGTTTTATTCAGTAAGGTACACAATAAAAGGAAGCCTTTTATTATCATGAATATTATTATTATTCTGCTACTTTTTTGCAGCTCCCAAGAGACCCACAAAGTCATTTTTTGATTATGACCACGCAAAATGTAAAAACACCAGAGGATATTATTACAAAAAATAGCTATTGATACATAAATACTAGTCGTCTGAAGAGAAGGTGTGGGATCCACACTAAATAAAGTAACATAAAGCCTATGAATATGAAGCTGGCGCTGCTAATTACAGACATACAGTTCTTTATAAAGTAGTTCATGTGTCGTTCTGAGTTTTTCTGTAGACAGGATAACCAGACGGATGTCACAATATAACAACCATAACATTGCTTGATAAAGAATGAAATAAAATTTGCCGGTTATTTTCATCATTAGATGGGGTCAGGCTGGAAGCGATCCTCAGTCCCTGTAACTATTCAGACAGCGTAGGCTTCATAAAGTCTACGAGGTTATTTATAAAAGGGAAGCCTGAATAATGCCGAGGGATAGCTCTGCATGTCCCAAAGAAAAAATGACACCGAAAATAAAACCAACAATCAGCACTGACATGAATAAAAAGCATTACATGTTTCTTGTTTCTTTCCAACATCCCTGTAACGTTCATACGGGGGCTTTCAGTAAACGGCAGGTTATTAATCAAAATATCATAACGAATTTTACTTTAAGGCGTGTAAATTCACATCTTGGGGACTGCTTCAATCTGGAGCTGGGAGAATAAACCCTAAATATGAAGGGAAAAGGTATCTGTATTAAATAGATTGACATTGACTTACAGGGGTTAAATTGTAATATTTTATATTTTTACCCTCTTGTTTCCATTCCTATGTGATGTCTCATCATCTAGTCAATGTTTTCTCTGCTGTGTTTATGCTGTTGTTGTCTGAGTGATGAGATTAGTTATGTTTAAATTATGTTAATCCTTTCCTATGTTTGTCAATTTCCCCTCCCCTGGTGAAGTGGCTATAAAAACTATGACTGGTGGGCGTCTTTACTTTACTGAGAACTGGAGTGCCTGCTCATCTCGGCTTTCGCTACAACGATGTGGCAATGACGGCCAGGGACGTCCCAGTAGACCCCCTGGTTCCCGTTACATAGATCAGTACAAGAGATTGTATGGAAGCTTCCTTAAAGCACTGAAATGCGTTGGGGACTCAAAGACTCGATGCTTGAACACCAAGCACCAGCCTTGTTACTGAAACAGTTACAGATTAATTTGTTCGTGGTTTTCATATCAATCCTCTGCAGTTCAAAGCTGAAAAGTCTATTGTTTATTGTTCTGTGTTGGACACATTGTATCCAGCCTCTGCTGTAAGCGTCACATGGCTGGAAGGAGCAAACTAATTGAACGGCGGGCTGCCATCTCTTGGGGTCCTGGTCTGCGCTTTGAAGGATACCTTAAGAATGTTTTTGTGATGCATTAAAATTATTCCACCAGCAATAATGCTTGCAAGTGTGGTGTTCACTGAGGATTGGTGGAAGGCCATATCTACAGATAACTTCAGATAATTCCAAGAATGCTGCTTTGTCCTCGGAGATCCCATAGTGCCGGAAACATGCCGTTTAGCTACATCATTAAATAAATGTCTCAAATGGCAGCAGAATGTGCGGACCTTCAAACTAAGAGGTCTGTTATTCAGGGACCAGAATATATTTAACCAATAATTCAAGAAGTCAGGAAAAAAATGTAAAGGGATAATTAAAAAGCCGAATCAGGGAACTGAATGAAGTCGGGGACCTGAACGCCCTCTGGTGGAAAAGCACTTTCAGGGGTTATTTAATTTTCCCGTGTATGGATACAGGGAAAAATCACTCCAAGGAAACTGACGTGCAATACAGGTGCCTTCATAATGTGGGACTGGAAGGTGTACAACTCACTGGAATCACTGGATGTATTCAGTGACTGATGTTCCCTGTATCACATATCAGTAAATACAGTTTATTTTAGATCTTCTTCCTTTAATCTTTTCCATTTGTGACCATTAATGGCAAATCCCACAGTCTTCTCCTGCCCATTACTAAGAAATTGTACAGGAATAAGACATATCTGGGCACTTTAGATCACAGACGCACAATGTGCCCGAAGGTCCTGTCTGGAACAAAGCAATAAAGTTCTTCGGCTGAAATTGTTGCCCAAAGAAAGAACATAGAATGTCTGGTGATTGCTCATCAATATTTTTGCTCTCAAACATACAATGTGCGACAGCTACTTTTATGAACCAATTTCACTTAACAGCAAGCAACCTTACATGGTGCCACTGTTAGGATTTACTGTTCTTGAATAGACTTGTTTGAGCCGCTGGAAGAGCGACTTGTCTAGGACTCGGCCAATCGCTCATCCGACTGGAAGGTGAGTTACAGTATCCAAAACTCATAAGACTGACTAACTCCAACATCTACAAGGTCTGGGTCAGCATCCCCAGCTCCCCTCTGTGTCAGGTTGTGACCCACCACCCTGACCATAAATAATATACAAGCAGTAAGAAATGGAATGCACCAGATAACAAAGAGCAGTTATTTGGGGTTCTTTGTGGGTCTCAGATTTGAGGAAAGCTAGTTATTTTCTGATATGAATGCATATTTTTTACTGTTAATGTTACCCTGAGGGATTGTCTGGTATCTTCTAACATAGTCCATGAAGGGGGCAGGGAAAATGTTACTATAATAATATATATTTATTACATCTTTTTGCAAATTTAAGCTAGAAGTTCATTAATCAGCAGCCACTGGCAAGCTCTCAGTGTATCAGGAGGAATAGCTAACAAGCAGTGCTCTGGCTACTGCAGAACTACTGCTCCCATGATGCTAAGCCCATCAATTACTGGCAAACCATCAAGGAACACGGTCTGACGAAAGTTGGTGCAAAGTCTGCTTTAGTATGAGGTGGACATCCATTCAGTTGGGTCAGCTAATAAAGGGTTAACATGGAGCTTGGTTTTTAGATCACTGATAAAGCTTCATGGAATCAGTACAGACTTTATACTGAGGGAAGCAGACAGTACATACAAACTCATCAACCAAGAAAGCTCCAGAAAGACCTTCACGATTCAGCCAGCATTTGGTAGCACGTAGGGAAACATCAGTCATTGAGACCTGCGGTATTGTTTGTGACTTTATCCAAAGCGTATTAAGATCTGACGGACAGCTCCGATCAGCAGCCTGTCGAGCGCCACCAGTGAACTCCAGCTGTCTTAGAAAAGTGACAGGATTTATGACCCCACTTTATTTCATTTCATTTATTCCACTTTGTTTCATTTTCATTCTTCATTGGAAATTCAACATCAGAACTGGCGCATGAAAAAAAAGCTTTCAGGATCTCCTCAGATGAGCACAGATGGATTAATCAGGGTTGGTCTTTCTGACCGGCAGCGGATATAAAGTCTCCTGTGTATACGTTGGGGGCGCTTGGCAGCGCTAATTAACCTGCTGATATTCCAAAAGATGAATCACCAGATTATACGTACTATTGCCAGGGTGCAGATGCAGCCTTGCGGTGACCCAGCAGGGTATACGGTGTAAACACGTATCACGCATCTTTAAAGACCGACGCCATGCAGGCCTGGAACATGGGAGACTCATCTGCACCCACATGGGGATTATGATTAGTTCCCACTCTAACAGCTGAATGTTTCCTCATTTGCTTAATTTTATTCCTTTTAAATGCCTACATTCATATGTTAAATTACATAAACAATCAACTATACGCTTTGCATAAGAGACACCAAGCTGAATTAATTACACATCATAGATTATTATGCAAACATCTACATCCCCTACATTAACGGATCCGTAGGGGGAATAAATCCTTAGTGTTTAGGGGCTTTTTTGTAGGAAGTCTAAATGGGACTTTTCATTTTGGTTGAGAAAAAAGTAGATGAGGAAATGAAGAATTCAAATTTGTGCTAAATTTAACTGCTTCAACAGCAGACGCTGGTGGCAATTGATACACTTTTACAAAAACAAACAGAATAATCAAACTGACACTAAAGTGTTACAATCACAATTACAATTACCCTCCTGTGTGTCAGAAAAGAAAACCAAAATGCAAAGTAAAAGCACTAAATATACATCATAATTAATAGAGAAATGATGATAAAATAATAAAGTGTGATTGTATTTATTCCAACTAAAATACAAAGTGATATTAAGCAGAACCAAATAATGAGGTTACCATACATGTGTATATCAAAAATATGCAATAATATGCAATATAATAATAAGCATTGGGTAAAATCTTTTATAAACAAGGTGGCACTTTTAAATGATTTCAGACCTATATTTTATTACAATTTATTTATTAATTATAGTGTATATTTTAGTTTTCTCCCTTTGCTTTTGGTTTTGTTTATTCTGAGAATATTGACAGGTTTGTATAGAGTTTGTTTTAATAAATAGCAAAGGTCAACTGATAGATAGAAATAGAAAAGCGCCACAGCAAAACATGAGGGAACATGCTCATTACAAGAATTATTATTTGTATGGCATTAAAGCAATTTTTCCCCATTTGTTGCAATTTAACAGAAGTACCATTAAAAAGCATAAAATGTGCTTTGGGATAAATGCAATAATAGAAAGTTCTCAAGAAAACATCACAAGGATTCTTCCACCCTCACCAAGGACAGATGTCGAAATTACTGCTACCATCGCGTTTTTCTGCAATTACTATAATTGTAAAGAAAATGACTGCTTGGAATTAACATCTCTACCTTTCTTCTTGTCCAGTTTCTCAGTACTTAGCCTGTACCTGAGATAACTAATATCAATTTGTAAAGAGTATAAAGAGATCTTAATAATAGGCCAATTTGCTATCACATTTTCACTTCTTTCAGTAAAATATTTACTATGTATTTTCTTGGAAGTTCTTCGGGTGATTGGGGGCGCCTGCGCATAGTGTTTATAGGCATTTGCCAGTTTGAGGCAATGATTATGGGATCAATGCTTCATTAAATACGGCTGAAGTAAAAGGGTGATTTGTAACCCAAAGGCTTGATGTCGGGTCTGCGATTAATATTTCTGTGCAGCAATGTTCACACCCGGGTCATGAGCATTTTTGTTTGTTTCCTACAGATCTGATGGCATTTTTCACCCGTGCTCACATGTGACAGTGAGTGTCACGTCACTCAACTATCACCCTCTCCCTCCACGGATCTGGGGCCATGATGTGGCTCACAAACCTCAGTGTAACAGGGAACGTGACAGACATGCACTCTGCGAGTCTGGGTCTGGTGCTGGGCAGCATCTCCGTATTTACCGTCATCCTGAATATTTTGGTTTTATATGCCGTGAAGACAGAGCGCACCTTACACACTGTTGGCAATCTATACATTGTCAGTTTGTCCATAGCGGATCTGATAGTAGGAGTGGCCGTCATGCCATTAAACATTATCTACCTTCTAAACGACGAGTGGATTTTAGGAAGGCCAACGTGTCTTTTTTGGCTATCGATGGATTATGTTGCGAGCACGGCCTCCATTTTCAGCCTCTTTATTTTGTGTATTGATCGCTACCGTTCCATTCAGCAGCCACTGCAGTATCTGAAATACAGGACAAAAACCAGGGCTTCTTTAATGATTTCCGGGGCTTGGCTACTTTCATGCACTTGGATCATCCCGATTCTTGGTTGGCACGTCTTTGCAAATGGTGGCATAAGATCAGTGCCGGAACATACTTGTGAAACAGAATTCCACAAAGTGACTTGGTTCAAAGTGCTCACCGCCATACTGAATTTTTACATCCCATCCTTGTTAATGTTGTGGTTTTATGTGAAGATCTACAAGGCAGTGAGAGAACACTACCAGCACAGAGTGCTCATCAATGGCTCCTTTCAGCTGTATTACGACAGTAAACTTATGAGGAACCTCAATGTGTTGAATAAACCAAATCCTTGCATCAGACAGCAATGTTCAGATGGAACACTCATGGTTCCCAAGCCTCACTTTCAAAGTCATTATACAGTTTCCAAAGTTTTCACTCAAGAGGATAACTCTCCAAGACACTTCCAGCTGGAGGACTTTGAAACCCAGCCAGAGTTTGACATGTGTGAAAGTAATGTCGTGAAGTTGCACTGCTTTCCGCTGGCAATCCTACAGACTCACCCAGAGGAGTGCCATAATTATGTGACTGTCACCAGAGGGAAGTTAAATAAACATCACTGCTGTGAAAACCAGGAGGTAACTGATATATCAGAGGAGCATACTTTTGCTGAGGCTGGTTCATGTATTATGGAGACGAATCAAGTAGGGGAATCCAATGTAGAGACAGTGGAGGCTACAGATGCTCGCATGCCGGGGAATTTAAATTACCTGAAGCACACGTGGCAGAGGATCCGCTCTCACTCCAAGCAGCACATCCAGGGACTTCACATGAACCGAGAGAGGAAAGCAGCCAAGCAGTTGGGGTTTATCATGGCAGCTTTCATGCTCTGTTGGATCCCTTACTTTGTCCTCTTTATGGTTATTGCATTTTGTCATCACTGCTGTAATCACAATTTCCACATGTTTACCATATGGCTGGGGTATGTAAACTCAACCTTGAACCCCCTGATTTACCCTCTGTGTAATGAGAACTTTAAAAAGACATTTAAAAAGATATTTCACATTGACCTGTACTGCAGCCGGTGTAAGAAAGATAAGTGTGGATCCTGCACCTTGAAATGACCCACGAATGGGCTCCAGAGTCCAGAAAAGACAAAACAACATTCATCTGGAATCAGTGAGATCTGAAGTTCGCCCATGCATCGTGATATTTTGACCGTTGCAGATATGACACTCAATGACACAAACACCCTGTGTCGTAACAGGCGTTTTATGTTTTTTTGGGGTACTATGACTAGAGAGAGGACACTCGTGACACTCCTGACCCTCTCGGTCTATTAACAAGAGGGAATTTGAAAGTATCCACTTCAGCAAAGGAATGCCCTCACTCAAATTATATGAATTTATCAAAAATTTGACCGACAAATCCGGAAGGGTCTCGGATCGGGATAGTGTCTCTGTGACTTGTAGGGTTTGTATTATAGAAAATTATACAAAAAACATGGGATTTCCTTTGGGGAATAATAAAAATGTAGCATCAGATTAACCTTTGCACTGTAACATTCTCTAAATTTTAATCTTCTATGAAGCATCCGAGGAAATGAGTCAATGCCCGGACACCCAGAATCGACAGGGTTGGAACTGTTTTTTACCAAAAAATTGAATTTATCAAAAATTTGACCGACAAATTCTCGGATCGGGATAGTGTCTCTGTGACTTGTAGGGTTTGTATTATAGAAAATTATACAAAAAACATGGGATTTCCTTTGGGGAATAATAAAAATGTAGCATCAGATTAACCTTTGCACTGTAACATTCTCTAAATTTTAATCTTCTATGAAGCATTAAACCGAGGAAATGAGTCAATGCCCGGACACCCAGAATCGACAGGGTTGGAACTGTTTTTTACCAAAAAATTGTGATTATAATACTTTATTCTTATCCCGGTTTTACTACTCTATATGGGATGGAAATATGTTTTGTTTGCTCTTCAGTTTGTAAATGACAAAAAATTGAGAGAATATCAGTAATATTTGCTACAACAATTTTTTAGGGTAATGCAACAAGAAACAAAAGGTGTTTCCATGCCAAACAAACTCGTACAACGTCCTAAATGTCTAAATCTTGTCAAGTAAAGGAGAGACAGAGATTAGGGCGATGACTGCCTCCACGCCTGTGGTTATTCAAGTAAACAGTTTGGTTTGCTTTGCCCTAAACTGAATATCATGTCCACACCATCTAACACAAAGGGCTAAAGTTACCTTTTAGTTATTAAAATAAGAACAGAAGAACAACACACATCATGGACTAAATAAAAAGGAAAGAATGGAAAGAACTTCAGACAATTTTATATTTTTATTGTGTTTTCAAAATGATGTCACAGCTCAACAAAATATTTGCACTAACAAAGGTTTTAAAAGATTTACTTTTGTCATCTAGATATGAAACATTTCTATTCTGGTTTATATTCTTCTTAATGGTTTATTTAACTTGCTGGGCACAGGATTTATCGGTATTTGGGCAGCAAATTGCTCAATGCTTGTGGTGAAGCCCACTATATTCGGTTCTCGTAACAGACCCTCGTTTGTAATACATTGAGTGCCAAAATGAAAAGTAAAGGTCGCTAAACATTGTGTTAAAACGCAGATCCCAGTCTTGTACCTTGTCGTGTAAATAAATTATTTGTGGTACTCGTGGTTATTATGGTGACACATTATTCTTTCTGTATGAAATAACATCAGTAATGGGTGCCATTGGTAGGGTTTCAATTAAAACATGTAATTAATAAATTATTTTAATAAATAACTGTAGTTGTAAGATGTGATTTCACAATTAAGTTCTATTCTGTGGGTAATGAATGGACAGCCATGTGAGCAAACAAGTAAAGGGAACGGCTACGGCATTAGTATAGGAGGAACATTGCTCCCAAAGGCTTGACGCTTTCCCCTGAAATTTAGTTTCTAGGTAGCCAGAGTCTGTTCACGTTTTTTTGGATATTGAATTATTAATAATTCAGCCAGTCCAATTAATGTAATGAGGACATTTAATAATTGTAATGTGACGATCTAGGTGGGCAAATAAGGGGCCAAATTGAATTTAAATAAAAGCTGCTCAATGAAAAGTCACCAATGAAAACATTAACTTGAAACATAGTAGCGCTCTGTGTAGAACTTTCCTGTTATTCCGAGCATTGGATTGTAGGTTAGACGCTTTAATTAAACATGGCAGTAAATCCATTTTTTGGTATGTGTAACCACAAGGAAAAAACACCTATTGTAGTCACCTAAAGAGTTGAAAATTGACCATGAAAGCAAAGCCATGCACTAAAAGCTACTGTCGCATCTTGAGAAACCCAACTCATGTGTCGGTAAGTCGTTTTATCCAATTATCGTTGTTGTTGAGCGTTCTCTGGATAATACTGGAGTCTCCCAGATGGATAAACAGCGAGGTTTATAATTAATGGTCTTTAGGTTCAGTCGGTGGTTTCAGATAATGTGTAACATGGAGGGCACTTGGGTTTTGTCTAACAGCGAGTGTCTACGCTTCATTACAGAAGATAGTGATTCCTGTCCACTCAGCTCTATTTATCAGCCGGAGCCTCAGGGGTCCACAGCCCCCCAGTGAACATCCGAGGAACAGACGTGAATTCAATCACAAAGTTTTAAAGAAATGCAAAATGTCAGCACGGCTGTTTGCTGGGACATTTCCTGCAGTTTTTCAATTGCTCCCACACGGCTGAATCATTAATAGACAAGGCAGGAGGCTGATATCCAATCTCCACGAAACCTTCAGTCATGAACGAGGTCTCAGCCTCAGGTATTGTATTAAGGTCTGAATCATCGGAATGGATAATATTGATCTTTACGATGTGGATAAGGTTTCATAATCTAACATACTGACATCACACAGCTATTGAGCTTTAAGGGATCTCTGAGAATACAATCCAAAGTATGACAATGAAAGAGAAGTTACTGACATCCGTGTATAAACCAACTTCCTAAGAGAGGCTAGAAAATAATACAATTACTAATACTTCATACACTTGATTCATCTTCAAAGGGCATTGGTGGCGCAATAATCGCATCTGCATAGGAAACAATGCATGGCTTTTTGGGGAGAAGATGTAAAAAAAAAAGGCTGGTTAAGAACCGATCCATTCATTAGTTAAACCACCATAGAGAGAGCCTTCTGCAGCAAAGACCACCAGCTCTTCACCTCGACTCTTTTTAATGCACAGCGTCGCCTGGGCACAGACTCGATGGGTAAAACACTAATCTCTGTAGAGAAAACCCTGTGCTTCCTTCAGGAGTTATCATTGAGCTCAGCTTGATGTGACCTGCAGACCGATCCGCTGGCTCGAATTCCCGTTCCGAGAGAGTTGGGGCAGCGTTTGCTTTGATCTCATGAAAGATTGTGATGTTGTGACTCCTAACTTGGAAGTCATAATTTCTTTAGCAGCTCAGTAGTTATCTGAACGGATACCATTTATAGGAGTTGTTCCACATGTTTAATACGGTAATTTCTCTCTCCAACATGTCAAGAAAATAAACTTTAGCAGAGCGGTCCCCTTATTCTATTTCTGAAAGTTTAATCACATGAAAACAAAATAAAAACTTTTATGAAGGCTTTTTTAGTTTCTATGGTAACAATCTATCAATGTCTGCTTTTGTCTAGCGTTTCCATTAAAGATTATGAATGAGACCAAATTTTCAATGTTTATAATACATCTTAATACCAAGTTTTCAGATTTTATGCTGTTCTCCTTTAAGAGCCAGACAGTGTCCTCTATTTCATCTTTGTGTTAAATATCGCCCACCAAGCTGTGGAATCTCTGACTGCTACAGAGGATTTAGAGAAAATTTATCATAATCCAATAAGAACGAAAACCACCTTCTTCCATGATCTGTGGAGCGGAAATGCAATTTGCCAATTTCTCTTGATACATCGTCCACGGGGTATTCCTGATCAGCCGAGAGCCCTGAAAAGCTATCTATATTCTCTGATTCTTGATGTCACCCACACACTTTCCGAGCAGAATTCCCATTAATACATCAGAAGAGTCCAGTGCCCAGTACGATGACCAAACGGCCGTGGGTATTATAGCTTTAATGTGACTGAACACCGTGCGCGTATCTCAATGCGACCTCTGGAATAAACTCATCGAACGTTCAGAATAATGGCAAATACACAGAGAAAAGCCAAAGCCAGCCTATGCAAACCATGACACGCTGCAAAATACCGAAACACCACAAGCCGGAACTTTCTATTTTCTTTTGGATATACAAATATTTAACCTGGATTTACTGTGAGATCATTTACAGCAGTTATGAAAAGGTGATTGGTTTTCACTCCTTTGATTTAAGGAGAAGTTTTCATATATCCTGTTTCCATACATTAGATCCACACGCTACAAAAACTGGGGGAACTACTATATAGTGTGTCCGCTGGGAAGCCCAATATGCCTCACCTCCGACGCATTTCAGAATTATTACGCCAGCATCGCTTACATCAGCCGCAGGATGCTGGCGCTTTTGATTATTGTTGGCACTCTCTGGGCTCATGCAGCGGGACGGAGGATTGTCAGCTGGTGAGAGACATTTTATTTTACAAGTCATGCAAAACGTCAACTGAAATAGTACGTAGTAGTGCCTGTCATTGTTGGTGTTAGATGATGTGTGTGTGTGGTTAGTTTATTTTGGATGCTCCATGTTATTCCCTGAGGATAACGAGCATTTCCGGCTGACATGCAGCCTGTAATAAAGCTTCAACTCGGGACAGGTGGCAGCTGGGATCGGACTCCGGTCAGAGAGTATCACTTGGTCTGATAAACATCAAATGCCAAGATGATAGTTAAAAGAACACTATACACAAAATCACACGGAATAATCATGGCACAGGGTAACAAAATGAGCTAAACTCTCCCAAGGGTAAATGAGAGGTTTCAAAGGGTAACACCCTGACCACGAGTGGGCAGCACATACCACGTTCTTACACAGATTCGGAGAACCAGCCATAGCGCATTAAAAAGTGCGTCATCCACCTCTCTGCCGGTATTCAGCGAGATTACACAGCAATTCCATGGACAATAAACACTGGGCTGATACATGAAGAACTATAGAATGATGACAGGATTTTATATGGAGGGAGGGTAAGAATTCTCTCCAGGAGAGAAAATATTCTGAGGATCTGGTTTTATTCATTAAATAGTGATTTGCAAGAGATTAAGTCTTAACTCCTACAACAAACCGGGGCGGGCTACTTATAATGTTCAGTCAGCCCTTAACCAGAAGTAAAAAAAATTATCAGCCTAATCTCACTCAAGTTCCCAGGTATCCGGACAGTGCAGCAGATGCCGCAGTTAACATTTCCCAGCGATGTCTCCGTCCCAATCAGGAAAATCCTCCTGGTTTAATTACACCGGAAAAACACTACATTCCGCTTCCCGGTGTTTGGGAAACATACAGCGCAGTATAACGTTACGTTCAGAATAGTAAAAATATTCCTCTTAAAATCCATAAACGTCAAGCACTTGAGCTGGTGAGTCAGTGTCATTTATTGAGACACAGCGTGGGAGTGCGAGGGCAGTCTGTGTCCAAAGCCGGGTCAGAAAAGGAGACGCATGTTCACACTTTATAAAGGAGAAAAAATACAGTCTGCCTTTAACCCTTTCTTATAATGCAGCTTATTGAGAACGTTCACAAGTACAGATTCATGAGAATGCCTGAACAAGGCACAGTGTGCTGGGCATGGCCTACATTTATCCATGTGGGGTGTACAACTGATAAAGGGAGCCAAAAAATAATCCAGTAACCACTGACTATTAAACGCCCCCAGGTGGACACGTATGAAACTGCGAGTGAACATGTATGTTGATTCCACAGCCAATAGCCTCCAGCTCACAGTAACCAATAAAGGCATTTGCCTCGTGCCGCACTGCAAACAGACCCCTATCCTCTAGGCGTCCAGACTTCACATTGAGAGTTTTAATAAATACATTTAAAAAACACACAGGTTTAGTCCTGCTCATCCCAGACGAATTGCATTAAACAGATTTATTGTTACAACCACAATATGTAAGAATACAAGAATATGTTAATGTTTCCCTCCCTTGGAACACACACTATATATAATATAATATATAGATATATATATATACATTTATTGGATAAACCAGTGTTGTGTTAGCAATTGTTTAATATCCATGGGAGCAGAGTATTTCTTAAGAAAAAGATCTACAATAAGAATAAAAAACAATAAAGATAATCTTTCAAAGTTTTCTTTGCTCCTATTTACCACGGGTGCATATATATATATATGTGTATTAATATATATATATAAAAGATTTAACAGAATATATATTTGAGAACAGACCTTCACACTCCCCATTCTCTAAATAGGTGCAATTCCTGGAAATTGCTGCTGTCAGGCTTTCTCCATTCTGCCCGTTTATGCGTAATGAGCTATGAAAGCGCGTAGAAAAATATATGATATTGTCTCGAGCTTTGTCTTTGTAGCAGCGTAATTTTAATTGCTGTAACTGTCATTCGTAGCATTTTGTATAATAAAGGATGCCATTTAACACAATTACTTTTCTTTCTTTTAAAGTCAGAGGGGGTGTGAAATAAAAGGCTGAAATCCTCACGTTTCTTTTTCTGTGTAAAATCAATGAAAATTTTAGACTGTCTGAGCTGTTCCCAGAAATGGCACAACGGACAGAAAGCCACAAGGAAATGCTCTTTATTACACTGAAATTATGCATGTTTCATTCTAAAAAGAAAAATTGCAGAACTGGTTATATACACATCATATATCCGAGCATCAGCAATCAGTGTCCTGTGTTTGAGCAAAATGTTAAACTCTATGTACTCCTACTTTCCTGTGCAGGAAGCCGAGATAAAGCCCAAAATGAGCTCAAGGGGGTGCATATGTTTTGGGGTTTGGCCCCGGTGTATGTGCCCAGCGGCTGCGCATGCGCATCTCTGGGGCCACAGATTGCTCGGTGAATCCGACTCATAATAACAGCCAATCTACATATTCACGCATTTTTTTTTTAATTAACTTGGTTAATTGCCATTAACCCAATCCTTAACCTTTTCAAATCAGCAGGCTAAGTAAAGCTGAACCGGAAATTGTATAGTATTTATGTTTTCCGGAAGAATATTATGAGTACAGGTAAGCGTGTTGTTTGTACGACGTACATAATGCTTTGAAAATGTTTGGGTAATTTCTGTAATGCTTTTAAAGCGTACTCTGCACTGTTTTTTTCTACGAACGTCAATGTCAATGCAGATAATGTTTCTATAAATCACCGGTAACTTGCGCTAAACACCGGTATATGGTCACAGCGCAATCAGGTTAGTACATGTGTACGGCACGTTACACAACGCGCTTCATTTTCTAGGTCACTCAAAGAACTATAAGCTTTCCGACTTAATCCATTTACATTGCTGCACAATGACATTACGTATAATCTCTCCGCAGGAAGCCATTTTGCGTAAATACCATAATATTCCTTCCATGTCTTAGAGGCACTTACCGTAATGAAACGCACAGTTCCACGCCGGGTTGGGGCTGCTCGTCCGATCTTTCAAGTAGGTGAATCACATCAAACAACTAAACATTTTACATTTTAGTTCTAGTCTACTTTTAAGATCCTCCAGAATACGGAGATTTAAAACGTCTTAAACCCTACCTTTGGATGAGCAGAAGTAATTAGAGTAGTGTGCAAATTAATTGGGACCCTCACACAAACATGTAACACAAAAAAATTGTCTTTCTTTAGGGTAAATCATGTGTTTTACATTGCGTTCACAAGATGTTGACAGACATATGGTTACTTCCTTATCATGGAATCTTTTTGTTGAGCCTCGATGACCGCAGATGGGGATTAAATGAGGCGAGATCTAAGCCCCCTGAAACACCTTTACCTTTTTGTTTTGGATGAAGTTCTTAACGTTTGGTGACGCATCTCGCTATTCCATCTGTTATCGCGAAACAATTCAGCATCTCAGAATCTGTACATATATGAACGGCTTGGGATTGTGGGAATTGTCTGCCACGTTGGGCAAAACATAGTTGCTGCAAGGAGAAGCACGGAAGAGAGGAGAGATGGAGGAGAGGTGAAGGATGAGAGGAGGAAAAAGAGAAAGGAGTGGAGCAGAAAAGGAAAGAGAAGGGATACCAATGTTGCCTCTTGGCATGTTATATAATTATATCTTTACAGGGTTAAAACCCCAGGTTCAGTGGAAGTACAAAATGGGCTAAAAGGCAGTGCAGCCCCAGCGATTCAGCTCCTTGGTAAGCAATATAGCCATGAAAAGTTTGATCCGAGTCCCCAAACTTGGGGTACTTTGACACAGATGCAGGATAAGCAATATTCAGCCATATAGTGTGACGGAATCCCCAATATTTATGCCTCAGACAGGTGCTTTTAAATAGTATTTGCTGGGTGTGCGCTGATCTCTCGCTTCGTTTGACATACAAAATCCCCACATTTTTAGTGATTTCACATTTTACAGTTTGTTGAAGATGCCCAGATCTTAAAGGAATCTAAAAAGTACATGTTGTAGTCCTATCTGCTTCAGATATAATGCCAGTAGTTTAATACAACCTTGCTTTATTGCTGAACATTAATGAATCATCAGGATATTTAATGCTGACACAAATATCAGAGTATCATACCAAGCTGCATCACTGCTTAACACCCCCTGGCTTACAAAATGGCCCCCGTGCTCTCTGACCTGTGAGGCAAATACAGAGGCCGAGCCACTAGTGAGAGGGACAGTGAGATGCAGTATCCTACATTCCAGGTATAACAGTACAAACAGTACAAATCAACATTTTCTATCCCAATTAATTTGCACACCATGTTACTCTAAGGGTCTTCTTCCTCTATTGTTGCTGCCGGTTCGGTGCCATTAATATTATATATTTTGACTTTGAATTTTAATTTCCCAAGCGCATCATTTTACATTTATCAACATGAAACTGCAGCCTCTGTGTGCTCGCTCTCCTACTTTACACAAATCATGCACTGTTGCAGACCGTTGTATCATCAGCACAAAGACTTTACCACCAAGACATTTTGCGATATGACTATTCAACAGGGGCGGGCTGGCCTTTTGTCCTTTGCAAAGAATTTAGGATGGACCCATGGAGACAGGAATGCAGCGGGGTCACATAATGTTACTGCGACCCTGGATAAAAGCGAGGCTGCTTGAACAACATAAAGCAAGCTGGCAGCTAGGGGTGAGAGAGGGAGTCAGTATGAATCTCCGTCATAGTAAGAGTGTACGTATATGTGTGAGCATGAGCGTGTGTGTGAGCATGAGTGTGTGTGTGTAAGCGTGAGTGTGTGTGTAAGCGTGAGTGTGTGTGTGTGTAAGCGTGAGTGTGTGTGTAAATGGGTTACTGGAGGAGGGTGGCAAGGGGACGATGGGGCCGCTTGGCTTTACCTGGGCCAGAAGGTGCCAGCCCTCCCCTGCTATTGTAAGTATTTAACGTCTTGGCCGGGTATTGTATCTGTCAGAACATAACGTCTGGCCTGCCCGGGGGCGATAAGGGTCCCCCGTATCTTATTTTAGATGTTAATGGCGCATGTCTGAAATACTTTTGCATAGTTATATTATGGCACAAATAAAGCAAATGTGCCAAATTTTAATAAAATTGGGAGATTTAACTCCCTGACGCGATAAACCACACGGGCAGCAGGTGGCATTGGTGCAGCTTCACCGAACTATATCTCCAACACAATGCTTTAGGGGCCCTCGTTACACCTCAGGGGCCAATCTTACGCACCAACCTACATCGCCTGTCAGATACATTACGTGGCACAATAACTATTCCACATGGCATATGACAGATAAGTGAACACGGCCCTACCTGACCGGCTCTCACACGCAAGAGACACGTCATCCTCCCCGTTACCGGAGAAGCGGTTCTGGTTCTGTGAGACCCTCCTCGCGGAGTTAATACCGGATACCAAGGAGATGAGTGACAGTCATTGGCATTTGCCCCATCACAGTGCTTGGTGTCCTGGGCTGTCTAATGGCGCCACGGACACAAAAGGCGCAAGGCGACCTCATGCCCTGCGGTACCCTCACACGGGGGCTGAGCTGAAGACGCTGCTTTCTATATAAATCTTCACAGAGGAAGAAATGGACGGCGGGAGAACGTGACCCGGTGTGTTTCACTCCACGCAGAGAACTCTCTATTATTATAATTATTACATTACAGCACTCACTGTCACTGCTGCCACTAACAGGTTAATAAGAGGATAAATGGGTTTACATCACATAGTTTTGGTAACTGTGGTACTTTCTGTCTGGCTGGGGATGGTGGGAGCTGCATTTTGCCGCCTCGCCTCACAGGCCCTGAAGTTTCCCGCTAAATCTGCGCGTCACTGAGACTGAGTTGCTGCCTGAGGTAGTCTGTCCCAGCCAGCCTACTGTAGTCAGGTGATAGCACTGAGGTCATGTGACTGCAACAGCCAGCAAACCCGGAAGTCCAGAGCGGCAGAGAGGACTGAGAGAGCCCTCACTTGTCAATGACACAGAGACTGTGAGTGAGCCTCCTCTACAGACAGCCCACTGCCCTACTACCCCAGGGGCAGAATACCTATCCCTCCCAGGGCATCATAACTAACAGCACTGCTACCCCAGGGGCAGGACACCAACCCTCCTAAAACAGCACTACCAAGAAATCTTCTACCTCAGGGGCAGGAGACCTACCCCTCCCAGGGCAACACTACTAAGAGCACTGCTACCCCAAGGGCAGGAAACCTACCCCTCTCAGGGCAACATTACCTAGAGCACTGCTACCCCAGGGGCAGGAGACCTACCCCTCTCAGGGCAATTACCTAGAGCACTGCTACCCCAGGGGCAGGAGACCTACCCCTGTCAGGGCAACTACCAAGAGCACTGTTACCCCAGGGTTAGGAGACCTACCCCTCCCAGGGAAACTCCACCAAGAGCACTGCTACCCCACTGACATGAGACCTACCCCTCCAGGAGTAATGTTACTGCAGATGCACCCCACAGAGGGAATCATTATTAACAGCACAACTTACCCCACACAGGGCAAAAAATATACACATCTCTGGGTATCATTACTCACGGGCTGCTGTCTCAGGGTCCATGGGGGGCACGAGACCTACCTAACAATGAGGAAACCTGCCTCCTCGTGATTAGTGTTTTCTGGTAACACCTAAAGTCACAATAAAAAAAAATGTTCCCCTTTATGTAAAAGATATTTCCCACTCATAATATTGGACCCCATTAGTGTTTATAATCCTAAACTGACTCAACTTTAGATAGATCACGGACAGGGTACGGGCGATATTTCCACTTGTCGCTAAAATATGTTTATTGCTCTTTCAAAAAAAAAAGAAAAATGACAGAGGTCGCACAAAATATTGTAAATTTGGAATTTCTTAAAGCTAGAGATAAGTGTATTTTCTGTTTATCTAGTAAGCATTTAAACTAATACACTTAATTAAAATTCCATTCCATGGCCGGCTCTCAATATATTTCTCAGTTTAACCTTCGTGGCAGGAGGTCTGTGGCAGCGGCATGCTTTGTGCAATTAGTTTTGCAAAGAGATGGGTAACCCGGTGCCTCTCTTAATAAATCGAGTGCGCCGCTGTCCGAGAATTCCGTTTTCAGAGTGCTCGGGAAAGGGTTATTAGCAAACAGAAACGCACAGACTTTACAAATAAGGCCATAACCCAGGGCAGCATTTGTGTCGATATGAAGCTAATTAAAATGCACATTATTTCATTTCTTTTTCAAATGACAGTTGGTATTCTTCGATGCTGAATAGAAATGAAGATTATGATAATGACAGCGTTGTGCTCACAATGTCTCATTTCCATGTTATACGGCCAGGGTTCACAGGAGATGGGGGTGTTGTGCGTTAGTTTTTAGGCATCTTTTATCGTAATATTTAAAAAATATAAATAATCAATTTTTCTTTTTTCAGTAAAATCAAAAAGAAGCAATGACATCCGACATCAGCATAACGGAACCTGTGCCCGAGCACGAAATTCCAAAGCTTCAGTTTGTTCCCTTCACAAGTGCGTTGGACGCAGGCTTTTGGCACAAATTAACCCAAAAAAAGCTCAATGAGTATCGGCTGGATGAATCCCCCAGGGAAATAAAGGGTTATTACTATAATGGTAAGTGACATGGAGTGTAAATGGAGACGTGTAATCCTACAGATCATTATCCTGTCTTATGGTAACAGACAAACCTAGTGTGAGTGTTCACAGTCAGAATTAACACCTTATTGGGAAAAGGGACAGGTAATTATCCTGTGTCAACCCAGACGGACTCTGATAATGGGATGCCAAGAATGCCAGATGAGCTTTCACGCGAGCCGCAGAGAAACCTGAACGATTATTTAAAAACTGCAGCATGCCAAGATGCAATCAGAAGGGAAATGGGAAGAGGGGGTCTGTAACGGGGCATGTGTACAAGCTGTATATGCATATATCATACTAATGCATGTTAATTCCCCATTTTGTGTAATTATAATCATATGTAATCTGCGTGGCGTGGGTCTGATTACACGGCGCTTGTGTGCAAAGACAAAATCATTCCAAGTAGTTTGGGGCATGATTTTTAAAGAGCAGATCAGGAAATTTCCGATATCTCTGTTAAAGCAAGTGTGATGGGCTTTAAAGATCAGGAGCTTTCATATTTACATGTTTCTAAACCAAAACATACATTTACTAGCAGGCGAGTCAACAGGTATTATGAAGTGTAGCGTGCCCTGACAATTTAATGAGTCCTTTAATGTAGTATTTGAAGTTATTTCTCTTTTATGTGTTTTAAAGTGTTAGTTTGGATGAAGTGTACTTTAGCGCAGAAGACAAATTTAAATTGTTGCTCCTGTTCCACATAATTGTCACTCTTCATGTTTCAGGTGATCCAGTTCGGTTACCGACTCGCCTTACCTTGGAGTTTAGTGCCTTTGATATGTGAGTTAGTACTTTTTCAAATGAAACCTAAAAAGATTGAGCCCCATTTCCCCCTTTATGGAGTTTGTGAGGGTGTTAAGACATAATAAAGGAAAATAATGTGTATTACGTGGAAAAATGTAATGAAAGTTATAACCCTCTTTAAACATAAGCCGACTGTCACGCGGGTCTCTACCTTGTGGTCAAACTTGTTATTATTTAAATTTCTTTTTCATGGACAGTTTTATTCTTCCCTCGCTGCGCCCATGATGTCCAGGTGCGGTTTAGGGATTCCGGTTCTCTTTTAAATTAAAATATCACACAGTACAGGACGACATTATCACCCTGGAATAATTAACTTGTTAATGTGTCTGTTTTCCCTGCGCAGGAACGCCCCGACGCCTACCCGATGCTGCCCTGTGCGGGGGTCCCTGTACAATACCAACACCTTGGAGTCATTTAAATCGTGTGATAAGAAAGCTCTGCTGGAACATGCAGCTAATGAGGTGAAAGTTGTGAAGCTCTTTATCATTAATGTGAAGCTATCACATTGAAAGAGGCCTTCTCTCTAATGCCTTAAGGTAGCCCCTTAAAAATGTGACTGTTTTAATAAACATATCGTTTGATGCATAGATCGCGCCAGTCACAGCTCTATGAAATGCAGAAACCAAACATATTTGGTATCTCTGTGCTTCTTTAGTAAAACTCATTGATTTATATTTGTCTAACAAAACACGTGTTTTGCAGATCTTTGAAGCAATTATGTCTGGGAAAGCCATTGAGGATCCCATTCTCCTAAATAAATTCATCCTGATAACGTTCTCGGTAAGTATACTTTCTCTTAACCTTTGTCATAAACCACAGTAAATGCAGAAAAGAAATCGGAACGAGGTTGGACCACAGACACTCTTGGTTTAGCCCTATAGAGCAGAAAGGTTACCCTCATAATCCTAACTCTTGGGGTTATATCATCCAGTTTCCCGGCTGCTTTAAAGCAGCTCTTGCTGAGTGTTAATTGTAAACCATGGAAATAAAGATCATGACTTATTAATTTAACGCTTATCTTGGAGGATTTGCATCTCCTAATGTATTCCGGCTATTATTTTCCAGATTAAATTGTGACATTTTTAATATGTTCAGTCTTCTGGGGCCCGAGCCTCCGTACGCTTGAAAGGTTAGATTCTGACAATTCAATTTATAACAATACGCAGATATCGATCTTCAAACAGGCGGCTTTTTTTATACCTTTTTTCTTTTGCTTCTCAAAGCTTTTGTCTATTTCCTGCATGAAAATATGGGTCAACAAAAGACATTGATTAGTTATTCAAACACCGTGTGCGCAACGTAAATAACTCTAATGGATTTCCAAAGCCCGTGATGGATGGCTTTGTCTGATTTTGCATACAGAAAAGGCTGCATGAGGGGCTTCAGTTAATTATTTTTACATTTTATCTGTAACCGCCATGTGTCTATTAATACATATAAATACACGTTGTTATTTGTCTGGATGTCATCCGCTACAGAAGCCCCCATTAAGGACGTGCCCGCTCTGATAACACATTGGAACCAGTAACCTATCGCTCCTTTTCTCCTCTTTTCATTTCTTTAAAATAAACCCCTCTCCATTATCAGACTAGGCAGAGAAACAGGCATAGATACGATCATGTGTTACGGGTATTAAACCCTTCTAGGGTGTGCCGTATAACAAAGTTTACAGATAATAAAAACCCCCATCATGTTTCATTTAAAACCACATATTACATATAATGAGCCCCTGGGTCTCTGTAATTAGTCTCAAGCATATAATGATTATTGAAGAAGGAGCCTTCTGTAAATGTCACTGACAGCATCAAGATAAAAATGGAATATAGAAGCAGCTGGTAATATTCTGTAACATGCTCTGGGATTCTTTAATAACAGGGATTTAATTGCGTGTTTCATGAATGCCCCGAGATCAGAATATTAGCCTCAGCGGCTTTATAACGAAAAGATAACTGGGCGACACTGGAGAATTTTTAAAAAAATGTTTTGGTGAAAACGTGCAGACAGCTGACATAGTTTAGTTGCCGTTGGCAATCTGTGCTCCTTAATGTATATGTTTATTCGGCAGGATTTGAAAAAGTACCGTTTTTACTACTGGTTTTGTTTCCCTGCCCTGTGCCTCCCAGACGGAGTCCAGCTGGAGACGGCACCGGTGCCGCTGGGGGAAAGGTTTTCGGAGGTTCAGGTAACAGCCCCTCGAAGGCTTCCACTGCGCTCTATATGACTGTGTCTGGGGTGACGAGGAAGAGGGTTTGTAGAAGAGGCCAGCAAGGCTTTGGATTCATTATTATCATTTTAAAATCTTCGTCAAGCTATGAGAAAGATTGGCCGTGATACCATTTTGTTTTTATAGCCAAAAGGTTGATTTAACGACTTAGTTTGCTTTATTTATCTTTTAAATAGATTTCACATGATTTGTGATAATCTGCAGGTTGTGAATTCTTTCGCTGATATTTACTGTAATAAATACTTAATTCCTTCCTGAATCACTCCTTTTAGTGGTAAACATATGTTATGGAGCGAGGCATGCTTATAGAGTGCGGATACTGCTTTCCAATATGAGGTTGGATGATGTACCGAAAGGATTTGCTATGAGACAGAGAACTGCATGTTATCTGCCAGCCTCACGTTTGAGGAATTTTAGGAAGCGCTTTTCCATCTCAAATTGTGTTACCCGGTCCCCCTGCAATTAAATCACGGGAGATGTAATTAATTGATTGCAAAGGGTTTTTTAGTGTTAATTGATTGCAAAGTTTCAGCACCCGGTACTAGAAGGAATCAAAGGGGTTCGCGTGCGTGAAAGGTTCTGCACGGCATCGAGTCGGAGAGGGCGGCTGATCTATGAATTGGGGGTAATGGTTGGATGACGGTCTGTAAAATATCCTGCTTGCGTCTCTGGCTTCAGGTACAAGCTTTTCAGAAGGCATACGACGATTTGTTACAAGCAGAAGGCTCCTCGGCTCTGCCGTTCTTTCTAATCCGTTACACAAATGATTCGTTTTCCATGGCTCCGCTGAGCAAATTTGATGAATTTTATAAAGACACAGAAAAGGTGAGTCTTTCCCGAATCTCTAGTCGGAGAGAAAGTGGAAAGCATTTCTAAACGCACCTCCATAGGACCCTGGGCTGCTTTCAGGGACCAATATGAAAGGGAAGCTCAACTCCTTAAGTAAACTATAATTCTGACAGCTCCATTAAATTGTGAAAAGGAGTGAAAACGCCCCGGTCTTTAAGTAGTTAATCGGCATGAGTGAAGAGACGAGGTTGGCGTCTCTGCCTTGAAGTAAATCCACTAATTGGGATGTCAGTATTTGCTGTTTTAACCACTTGTTGTCTTTCTTCAGCTAACGCTGGGATTTTACGACCCAAGCACCTTACCAAATCACCCGGGCTGGCCCTTGCGGAACATGCTGGCGATGGTGGCATACCAATGGTACTGAAGCACGAGTATTAAATCAGTCTGTACCGGGGCAGGTTAAACGTCACTGCGATAAAATAACGTGGCTGTTTGTGTTACTGGATGAAACCCGACATCAATCTGGTCTGCGTTGAGACTCGTTGGGATTATGTAACCTGAGCGGCTCTAGAAATGAGATGTTAATTTAATAGCGCTAATTAGAGACAATTTAATGCCTTTTTGATTTTTTTCCCTGCTCCCTCATTTCTCCCCCAATCTCTACTTATGTTTTAATAATGTAAGCTTTTTATGTGATTTTACCTGTTCTTGCTGGCATGACAATAGCTAATTTTTTTAGTCTGCAGGGGTGAATTAACCCCTTTTAATGCTTAAGGAGCTTCATGCAGGCGCCATCCTCCCAGAGAAGCGATTGGGAAACTACAATCCCTTTTAAAACTTGACATGAATTAAATAACCAAAAGAATGTAATCCCCACCATCTTACTTAATGCATTTGAGTAGAAACTGCCCTTCCTTAAACATTTACACCACAGAACCTTAAAAGCCCCCTTTTTGATGTACCTTCAAGAGGAAAATCACAGGTGCTCAGAACCTTTTATATTTGCCCATTAAGCTAAAAGTTCACGTGAAAATGAACTGTTCCTTGTGAATCCCGTACGCTGCGAATAAAGGTAGCCCGTGGCACATGTGACTTCCCGGATGATGTCATTTGTCAGGAAGTCTGAACGGTCGTAACGGGAAACCATTGGGGGCAGCCGGTGTCTTACCGGCCCCTAGAAGTTCAGACGGTTTCCGGTGGCTTTTTCTGACCTCTGTCAAGCGTCTCCGTCTGATTCCTGATTCCTGTTTCGGGATTTCAGTCATGTCCCGCAAATCTTTAGATTAATGGAACTGATTAAGCACCTGTCCCGACACTGTTAGCATTTCACTGAACGTAATTAAACGAAAATAAATGATCAATTAATTCCGCTAAAAAAAAAACCTGCAGCTATTTATGAATTTCAAAAGTGATTAAGGTGAAGCTGCGAGTTCATTTCTGATGGCGCCCGGTGGGGATTGGGGGTCGTCGCCCTCATTTCTAAACTTTGATTTTCAGGGGCAGTCGATTTCCGTCGGTGGAAGTTATCAGTGTTAGAGACCGGACCATGCAGGGGGCGAGGGACGTAAGACACAGCCTGGCCTTCCAAATTACTTTCCCTCAGACCACGATTAGCCAAGGTAACCGGATAATCAGCATAATTATCAAACCGTTTTATCAGAAAAAAGATCCCAAAAACTAAGAGTGACAGTATTTCTGCTGTTGGAATACATCTCATGACATGAAAAGTACCTGTAATTAGCATGTAGTCTACCAGAAATAACATACAAGACATTAAAGGGCTCATGGTGTGAACCTATTGGAAATTCCCGGCTTCACAAATCAATATGTGATAATTATCTGGACTTTTAAATGTCTTTTCTTAGTCTGCCCAAAAGCCGTTGGATGGGAGAAAAACCAAAAAGGAGTAATGGGCCCAAGAATGGTCAACCTCAGCGAATGTATGGATCCAAAAAGGTAAACCATATCAACAGCTTTTGTTTTAATCTTTAGATAAAACTGAAACTCTTGGATTCTGGCCTCGTTTTACTTTTGTACTGATTTTTCTCTCAGATTAGCGGAGTCATCCGTAGACCTCAACCTTAAACTCATGCGCTGGCGGTTGGTTCCTTCTCTGGACTTGGAGAAGGTGATTTCGGCCAAGTGCCTGTTGTTGGGAGCCGGGACCCTGGGCTGTAACGTGGCTCGGACGCTGATGGTGAGTGGTGCAGAGATAAGCCGTCTGATTGTGATGTTATACGATGTTTTGCGCTCACGTATTATTCCTTTATCTTTGGGCAGGGCTGGGGAGTCCGGCATATAACGTTTGTGGACAATGCCAAAATCTCCTATTCTAACCCCGTCCGGCAGCCTCTGTATGAATTTGAAGACTGTCTCGGAGGGGGAACCTCAAAGGCCATCGCGGCCGCCGCAAAACTGCAGAAGATCTTTCCTGGTGTGGTACGGAAACCTCCGGCGGGATCAATAGATGGGCGATGGGCGTTCTAGAATAAGGAATATACATAGAAGAGGGGACTATCGTAAAAATATCTAAATAACTCGCTCATTTTGGTTTTGCTTTCCGGAGCCTCAGTACGTCCGTCGTGCAGACAGCAGTTAGGATTCATAAATAAAAAGTCTGGCTTCTGTCCGCCCCGTCTGATGCCTAAAGTGTTAAATTTACCCAATGCTTGAAACCATTTTAGTTTAATTACAGTGTTTTCAGCCTCTTGTCTTTTCTGTCACTCCAAAACAATAAGTCGGTCGAGCTGTTATCTCCAAATAGCGGACCTTTTAATATCAAATGACACAAACGTCTGGGGTAAATGTTAACGGAGCGCAGCCGTACGAGAAATGTCCAATTAAGGTGACACTCAATTAATCTTTTCCTTCAGCGTCGTCCTCATGAAGATGGAATCTGACCCAATCCCTGTTTATTTGCAGATATCTAATGGCTTTAATATGAGTATCCCGATGCCGGGACATCCCGTGAACTTCTCCCAGGAGACCCTGATCCAAGCGCAGGACGAAGTCGAGAAGCTGGAGCAGCTCATAGCAGAACATGACGTGATATTCCTTCTAATGGACACCAGGGAAAGTCGCTGGCTCCCCACAGTCATCGCTGCCAGCCAGAGGAAGGTAATTCCCTCCAGCCGACGTACTGCATGCTGGCGACTCTGTATCCGACTTTAGTAACAAGGCTGCAGTTACTGCCCATCATGGAGCTTCAGTGTTACGTTCCATTAAAGTGCAATTGACCCGTTTTGTCGTTATATAAATTTGGAGAAATTACACGTTTAGTCCTCGAAGCAGAGCTCAGCCTCTTCTATTTTCATTGTTTTTCCAGGTATCTTGATGATCGAGATCTTACGCTTCGGTTTAAACTGTAAAAAATCCTCCTTAAATCAGTCTGAGTATTGTGAGGACTCTCGGCGGCTCCGGAAGCTCGCGCCATTTACTGCCATGCATCTGCTATAACATACAGTTGAAAAGATTGTTAGTTTCAGTTGTTGCCAAAAACATAAATGAATCCATCCACCCCCAGCTCGGCCTCAACTTTATAGTTAAAATTATTTATGTATTTTTCTGACGCTCGACACACTCATTTTCTAAGGAAATGGCAGCGTTTATGATCACCGGGTCCGTTTCCCAGGCGGCTTGTGTGGTTAGATCTGTTTGTCCAGCTCTGCTCCATCAGGGACTAAAAAAAGAGGCTGGCCGGCCGGTGATTCAAAACCAACTTTCACTCCGCTTAGAGTGACTGTTTCAGTGAGTGATACTTAATGGTCCTATTCCTGACTCACACTTTCCGCATAGTCCACACTCAGTAGACATTTTTCATGAACTTAAATTGCATTTTCATTTATTCGCAAACAAACCACTCTCTGCCCCCTCCTTGCCACAGGGTAATTATAGATAGCATAAAAATCAGTAGATTGCAAGCTCTTTGGGACACAAATGCAATAACGGTTTAGGGCCACCAGAAATACAATAAACAGCATACAGGCTGAGCGCTGTATTCCTATAGTCCGCTTTCGCTATAATATGGTTTCAAATCGGTACCACTCCGTATGTCCTGGTGCATCATGGGAAACAGAAACGTTGCGTCCGGATTTCTGGCGATGTCTGTCTGATCCTCACGGCTCTGCAGCCGAAGCTGTCAAGTATTTCTCACCCTTTCTGTCCCCGTTCTGATTTCAGTTGGTCATCAACGCTGCCCTGGGGTTTGACACGTTCGTGGTGATGAGACACGGTTTGAAGAGGCCACGGATTGAGGATGCGGGCGACTCTTGCGCCGAGATCTCCTGTGATCTCCAGGGCTCCTCTCTCTTCTCCAATATCCCCGGCTACAAGCTCGGCTGTTATTTCTGCAACGATGTCGTGGCACCAGGAGACGTGAGTGAAAAATCCGCCAATTAACGCAAACTACACACCCGCAGCATCCGGTGCCACGCAGATACGGTTAGAACACGGGTTACGTGGCGCTCGCCGGCTGAGGGTTTCCACAGAGTCCAACATGTTATTCTCTTTCAACTATTTGTCAGTAAAGCATGTGGCTCAGCAGGACGCGCCGTTAAAGGGGCACGACCACAACTTCTGATAATAGATGGGAATACGGTCACCTAGTTATGTGCTTACAGACACTTATGGTAACTTCTCCCATCAGTCCACCAGAGACCGTACGCTGGACCAGCAGTGCACCGTCAGCCGGCCTGGGTTATCCATGATCGCCGGGGCGCTAGCCGTGGAGCTGATGGTATCTGTAATCCAGCATCCCGAGGGGTACGTGTTAACGAAGGGATGAGAGGGTATCCAGTGACCTCGAGCTCTTCCCGTCATGTAACGTGGCAGCAGCACTTTCTCTGTGGCAAACGGCCACCATAATCACCTTTTCAGTGAGAAATCTCCTAAAAGAAACTAAATTTCCAATATGCGTCACGCATGAATCATGTCTTCTTTACGAGCTGATTCACATGTAGTAGTCACAGTAACCTGACTTCAGCATCGCTTCCCTTTGATGTAAAGTCCCAGATGCTTTGGCAGCCCCTGAGTTAGGAAGGAGATCGTTAAGTCTTCTGAAATGGTTCCCAGTTTGGGTTTAGCTGGAAGGTGGAGCTGTTAACCATTAGGGGTCTAAAGGGCAGATCTGTTATATACTTTGAGAAGTCATATTCGGTGATGCCGTGGCAAAAAAGGCATTCGTGTGATGACATAATCAGCAGACAGCCCCTTGCTGTATCCCACCTACCTTCTGCTAGATTGTAAGCTCACGTGGCCAGGGGCATCAAAACCTTAGGTTAACTAACCCTTGTCTTCTGTAATTATATGCTAGTGCTTTATAGCTTTGTGACACAGGCAGAAGCTGCTGATAGGCTGAGAGGCTTATTTACCATAGCAGCAGAAAAATGTTCTTGCGTTGTGCGGGGTCCTTGCTCTGCACCTTATGGCCCAAATCGCCTGCATTTTTTGTGTTTTAGGGGATATGCTGTTGCGAGCAGCAGTGACGACCGTATGAACGAACCTCCCACCTCGCTTGGGCTCGTACCACATCAGGTAATTCAGGGGTTAATGACCAGTCATTTGTTTTCATCGGCCTCTCTTTTGAAGTTTCTGAACGTTTCATGTTTTGGATTACATATATTTAGTAATTTTGGGCCTCTTTTTAGTCTTCACACTGGAAACGTCATTTCTTAATTTTATTTCCCACTTCACATTTTTAGCCTGTAGTTTATTGTTTTTTGGCCCATTTTTCTCCGTTCTGCGCACATGATATTTAAATGCTTTAAATTCCATGACGATGCACAGGGACTGGATCTGCGTAGCGCTTCCGCTGTTTGGGCAGAAGGGGGCAGTGCTGCGTCACTCTGCTTTCCGGCCATTGAATGTTAGAGACCTTCATGCAGGGAGCGATTAACCCAGAGTATGCCATAGCGCCATAGATGCCTAATCGCACTGAATTCTTTTACAGATCCGAGGATTTCTATCCCGATTCGACAACGTGCTGCCGGTGAGCCTAGCGTTTGACAAGTGCACCGCCTGCTCCGTGAAGGTATGTTATCCCGTCACTCACCCGGTGCAGCAAACAACATTTCCACTTTAGTATCAAGAAAAGCTCAATTCCCACTAAAATGTTGTTTATTAAGTTTTATAATATGTACCGGCGGATGTGAGTCGGTAACCGATTTTAGCCTTATTCCAGAATATTATTCATAATACTTTATTTATTTATTACCTGTGTATATATATATACGGTATATATATTAATGTGTGTATGTAGAGCGTTTTTCTTGGCGAGGCTGGTAAGGGTGCGTGAGATTTAGTGCAGCGTTTGAATGTTTTACGTCTGTAGCGAGATGGAGCCGATCGCAGTTGTTTGGCTGGAGCCCGGCCAACCTCACAGCAAATACTCGACTTATCGTGAGTTTAATAGCTTCGTGTAAACCTGCCAAGGGATCTGGAAGCGGGGAGGACTTGTTCCTCTCTATTTGCATTTTGGGTTTTTTTTGCACGCGTCTCCTTTAAGCCAGATGTGTCTTTTATCTCTGGCGTTCGCTGCCAAGTTCCCCGCGAGCTCTTTCTGCCTGCTGGAACCGTTTGCCTACTTTAAGGAAATTGAGGTCTGAGCTCAGAAAGGGGAATTCTGCGGAAATGGGCGAGTTGTGTGGAGCCACGCAGCCTGCCACGGAACGAGCGATTCATATACGCGGCTTCGATGTGTAACACGCGGGACGTATCCCCCCTGCTCGTTATTACAATATATGTGATAAGGCCGCGCAGGTATGCGGAGCTGGAAAACTCTGATTGGACGATCGGGAGCACACGGCCGCTTGGCGCACATCCCACTCCTGCCAGCGCTTCTAGATATAACGTTTCACGCCGTGACTTCACTTCAGCCCTTATTTCCACGCTGTATGATGTCAAAGCAGTCGCTGAGGAGAAGAGGTTTTGAAGCCTCGTACGGCGGGTAGTAAAATCCGTCGGCTCTTCCTGCACAGCCGGCACAATGCCCCCTATTGTTCCTTCGAGGTTTCCCGATAAAGTTCTTCGCTTGGGTTGAGTATAACTGGAAGACACAAAGAGCCGTCTGTGCTGGGGAACAGTTGGGGACATTGTTTATTCAGTTGAAATGACACCGCTCGCTCCCGCCATTGTTACCCCGAAGTGTGATTCCAGACTCCCAAAGGATTTTCTGTCATTTCCAGTGAAAGTCCGTTTCCGCTGATGGGGTCTTTATTTCAAAGCCTCTTCTCCCCCAAAATGTAAAGTTTTCCACCTTCCTGTTTGTAAAAGGCTGGCGTTTTGTTTAAAATGAATGCTTTAGGTCGTGTGGAGAGGCGCTGGTAGCGAGAAGAGGTTGCCGGTTTACGGATCAGGGGTCCGAGCTTGCGCGGAGTACTGCGCGCCAATCACATACAGCGAGGGAACTTTAAGCCGCGTAGGACGGGCATTTTTGTGGCAGCTGGAAAATGCACCGGTTTTGGGTTTCTCTTATTATTGAAAAGCTTGTAGAATCTGGAGATTTGGTTATTTTGGTGCAATAAACAGCTAAGCTACAGAGATGCCCAAAATGGCAAAAAGTTCACTTTCCTAAATATCCATTTATTTGTTGATTCTGAACTTTATCTCGTCTGATGCTAGAGAAATTGCCTCTGGAGTCCAGAGGCCGTCGGATCCGATCTTCCGGGTCAAAACCCGATGAGTTTGCGAGGGAAACTCTAGACTGCGCCGTTACTCACTCGCCATGTTTAGTGAGTGGTGATGTTGTTGCACGTTTTGTTACTTTCTTGTGCCTCTGACCATATAAGGCCTTTGTTTGTGCCGATAAGTTGGCTCGGATAATGAGGTTTCGGCTCCCCTCGCACTCGGAATGAAGCCCGTCGTGTCCACGGGAGAGCCGAGCCGCTTCCTTCCTCTCCCTCCCTTTCCTGTTTGCGTCGGCTGTCAGCTCCATGGGAAGCGCTGATATATACGTCAGCGGACAGGAAGGTCGCTCCTTGTCCATACGGTGCCAGAGACGGTCTGCGTGAACGTACATAAAAACTGTATGAAATACCACGATATTGGTTACGTAAATCGCCCTTCATCTATGTCGCTCTTGGGGTTTTTTTTAGCACTCGTTATTTAATTCACCAAGTAGCCTCTCCGCGGTCTGAGGGTCACCGGGACAGATTATCCGAGCGTTGGGGACCGCAGGACCCCCAGCGGTGAGGATTCCTGTAGGGTCAGTTTGTTGGTCTTACAGATACCCCCCTCATGCTCATTAGATGAGATCATGAAATCCTTTCCCGACCCGACTGCCCGGTACGAGATGAACTCCCTTGCCCCTCCGCAAAGCCCTGGGATTTGGGGGTATTTTCCGCGGCTCAGTGGGGTAAGATGTGTTTTTATTCAGAGGCTGCCGGGGAATTGGCCGTTTGGGTTGATTTCCAGCCGTTTTCTGAGGCTGCCTTTGTGTTGTCGCCGCAGGTTATCGAGCGCTACGAGAAGGACGGATTCCAGTTTTTGAGAGAAGTTTTTGATTCCTCGCACACGTTCCTGGAAGATCTGACGGGTCTCACGCTGCTCCACCAGGAGACGCAGGCCGCCGAGGTAAGGGCTGCACATACGAGTCAGAAAACACTGTATAAAGAGCGGCTCTGAGGCCTAAAAGTGGAGCAATCGCTATAGCAACCAGTAGCATAGAGCTGCAGAATGCACCACATAAAGTCTGCAACCTTGAGACGATAGAATAGTAAATGTATAGATAGATAAATGCATGAAAGGGAATGACAGGTTTTATCTGGATAGAAGAGGAAATCGGGGTCGGCTTCGTGTTTGAGGTCCAGACTGAAAGGGTTTGGGTTTTCCTGGGTTGTTTCCTGTTGTTTTGTATCGAATGACATCACTTTAAACACAATAATGAAAACTACACACGTTACTGGCACCGACACGAACGTCACAAGAGCCGCAGACAGGGACGTGGAATTCACGCATCGGGGGAGGAGTTCACTTATTGGCTATTTAAATCTCCGCCGTCGGGAGCCCCTGCGCGGGCGAGTCTGCTCCTGCCGGGGTGTAAAGAACGGAGCAAACAGCAGTCATTCATCGCCTGCTCGGCTCCCAGACACACAGACCCTTCTTAAAGAAACACGTTCACGGCTCGAGAAGTCCTGTGCCTGCGCGGCGCGGGAACCGCAGAGTCGTTCTCTTTAAATGCGGGGATTCTGTGAACATGGAAAGCGGTTTGGGGAATCCATTCAGCAGTTTGAGGCGGTTAAAGATTTCCACGCGATAAACCTCGCGGTAACTGTTCGCACGGCTCTCTCCGTTTGTGAAAAAGCCTCGTTTCACACATTTATATGATTATCAGCGCTATCGGCATAAACTGTTCCGTTACTGCATGTCCTCCTAGTATGTTTATCATATGAAGTAATTTCATGCGTGTGACGCGCATGTGCTGCTCTCCACGTGTCCTCCCGCGGTGCCGTGATACGTGTGGCCCTCGCTGGGGCATCTGCCGCGAAGGTGCTGACTCTGTGACCGGCGAGTTACGTTATAACGAAGTCTCGTACATTACTTTGCCAAATTACACATTATTTCTCGGTTGATTTTATTCATTTCTATCGGTTTTGTTACTTTGTTGAATCTGAAAGCCTCTGACTTTTTTTTCCTCTCTTTTTACTAAATTAATAGATAAAAAAAAAATGCCGAAGTTTCCATTTCCCTCGCGTTTCTCATCAAAAACTTTTTCCTTTGCCGTTTAGTGATTGTAAATTTACAGTAACGATGCCGCAAAAGCCTCGTTAGCAAAAAAACATCATCTCGTGACTTTGGTTTCCATGAAATTACCCGTCCGGCGAGTAAATAACATCCGCCGCGCGTTTCTTCTGGAGCTTTTGCGGGGTGGATCTGGCGGCCGTCGTCGGCATCTGGTTTTCATTTGAAGCTGAAAATAATATTCTTTCTTTTTTTTTGTAAGCAGTGAAATGTTTGTGTGTTTTGGTTCCGCCGAGGGCTTTCCACGGCAAATGCAGCCTTAGCTGCGAGTTCCAAGCTGTGGGAAGCTCCTCCATCTGCGCTGAAGTCTCTTTTCCACCGGAGACGCGGCGCTTTGGGAATTACTCGAGCTAACATTTGAATCTTGTTTCCATTTGCTTGGAAAAGCTCCAAGATCTCTCTCTATTTCCGAGCCGGAGTGATATCGCAGGCTGCGTGTAACGCAAGTCCCTCCTCGGGCTCCAACAATAAGCGCGTGCGCAGCCTTCCCTCCGAGGTGGGTGGCGGGACGAGGACAAAACGGGCTGGAAAATCCATGTGAAATGATCTCGTGTCTAATGGGTTTCTCTTCAAGAACGCGTCTTTAATCTCACTTTTACTTTGAGACTGAAATGTATTTTATATACAAATCGTGAAGGTTAGCGGCGGAAAATCTGACTTCCTTCGCGTGTTTTATGATCGGCCGACCCAAACTTATTTACTTTAAATGGAAAAATCAGACAAACATTTAAAAAACATTTTCCTGGGAAGTTTTATGGTCGGTTTCACTCTGCTGTGTCACAGCCCAGCAGGAAGGCCAGGAGTCAGGGGCCGATGGGCCCCGGGCTTCATTCAGCCCTAAGGTTGTATTTGTATGATTAAAGGGACCGGAATTTGTAGTTTGTGTTTAAATGCAGGAGGAACGCAGAGTCGCTCCTCCGCGCGGCGCTTGTAACGTGACAGTAAATTGGTTGGAGTCGCTCCTCGGCACGGCGCTTGTAACGTGACGGTAAATTGGTTGGAGTTGCTCCTCCGCACGGCGCTTGTAACGTGACGGTAAATTGGTTTGGAGTCTCCTCCGCACGGCGCTTGTAACGTGACGGTAAATTGGTTGGAGTCGCTCCTTCCGCGTGGCGCTTGTAACGTGACGGTAAATTGGTTGAGTCCGCTCCTCCGCGTGGCGCTTGTAACGTGACGGTAAAATTTGTTGGAGTCGCTCCTCCGCGTGGCGCTTGTAACGTGACGGTAAATTGGTTGGAGTCGCTCCTCCGCGTGGCGCTTGTAACGTGACGGTAAAAATTGGTTGGAGTCGCTCCTCGGCACGGCGCTTGTAACGTGACGGTAAATTGGTTGGGAGTCGCTCCTCGGCCGGCGCTTGTAACGTGACGGTAAACTTTGGTTGGAGTCGCTCCCGGCACGGCTTGTAACGTGACGGTAAAATTGGTTGGAGTTGCTCCTCCGCACGGCGCTCGTGACGGTAATTGGTTGGAGTCGCTCCCGCACGGCGCTTGTAAAATTGGTTGAGTCGCTCCTCCGCGCGGCGCTTGTAACGTGACGGTAAAATAGTCGCTCTCCGCGTGGCGCTTGTAACGTGACGGTAAATTGGTTGGAGTCGGTAAATTGGTTGGAGTCGCTCCTCGGCACGGCTCCCAGAATTGTCACTTATGTAACAGTGGCTTCCTTCCTCGGCTTTAATCTTCACTATTACTGTTTCCGCCTGGCCCAGATGGGCTCCTGTGGCCCCTGATGTCGCCGGCTGCAGGAGAGATGGAGCGCGGAGCTCCGGAATCCTCCTGAAAGAGACACAACGCGTTTTATCTACAACTCCCATCACGCTTCTCGTCCAACGTCCGTTTCATTCATAAAACATTGCTTTTAAAAAAAGTGCTTTTACTGCACGTTCTAGATGGGAAAAAAGGCACTCGAGCCGCATCTCCGGTCTTCCCGCGGAAGAAAATGACGGGGGTTCTGTTACAGACAGCCAGTATTTGGGCCCCAATCGGCCCCTCGGCTGGAGGGAGAAATAAAATCGGCTTCGGAGCAAATGATTTCCAGATGTGGATTTGTGTAAAGGCTCCGCCGTGGGCCATCGTGTGGCTTCCAGCTCAGCCCCGCACCCACTAAACTTTGCTGAGATTTGGGCTGCGAAGCGTCCGCGGCTTTCGTCACCGCGATTAAAACCCAACGAGATTTCAAAGAAGCTTCTCTGCTGATTCCGCCCAAAAGCTGACCCAAAAAGATTTTTCAGCGTACGCTAAATTAGGATTATTTAACAAAAGAGACAGCCGTAGGTTGGGGCAATAAAGGCATTTTCAGAGCCACGTGCCCCAGGGACGCCGTTTCACTAACTGTGATTTAAAGTCACGAGTTCTGCTATCCGATTGTCGCCCCGTCTGGAATTACGCTTTCAGCTTCACACTCGCCCTTCGAAATATATTTTAAACGTGGCACTTTCTGGGCCAGAAATAACGAGATTTCTGAGAAGGATCCCTTTGAAAGGTCAGAGAGTAGCCACGCCGTCCCACCAGCCGCGCCATACCTCCCCCGCCGTCCCACCGCCCCGGCCGTGCCTCCCCCGCATAGTGTGTGCGCCGCGGGGTGTGCCATAGTGTGCGCCGCGGGGTGTGTCATAGTGTGTGCGCCGCGGGGTGTGTCATAGTGTGTGCGCCGCGGGTTGTGCCGCGGGGTGTGTCATAGTGTGTGTGCCGCGGTGTTGGTAGCATTGTGTTCATAGTGTGTGTGCCGCGGTGTTGGTAGCATTGTGTTTTTTTCCCACGCTGTGCTGCCATTTCACAGTTGTGGTCACACTTACTGGGGAGTTGCACGGCTTTCTCACAGACCACCTACTAGGGCAGTGTAGCATATGGTGAGAAATGCCCCCATTAATACCCGCCAGCTACAGTCGGTAACAATTGCCCTCTGTGCTTCCTTGTTTATCACTTTATTCGCTGCCTCTGATACTTTTTCCTCCCCCCAACCAGCCCCGCAGACCACGGAAAGGACCCCCCCGGCATTAAGGGTTGTTGCGAGCCCCTCGACCAGCGGAAGGTGCCAGGTCCGTGTAGAGGGGATCCTCGGGTTACAGCAGCTGCCGCGGGCAGGGAGCTGGCCGCTTTCCTCCTGGGTCTGGTTACAGCCGACATTCCTCCCCGACGACTTTTATTTCCGTGTAGGATTAAAGTGATAACGTTCAAGATCATTTCCAACCGGCTGACGGTTACCGCGGATACCATTTACCAGCGAGGGCGATGGCACCAGAGATTAAAAAGTGTGCAAGGTCTGAGTGTTAACGTGTAACCGCCTGTGTCTCCGGGAAGCGGGTGCCCGGCTCGTACCCCCCCGATGTGACAGAGACTCGTACCCCCCTGATGTGACAGAGACTCGCTACTCCCCCCGATGTGACAGAGACTCGTACCCCCGCCCCGAGTGACAGAGACTCGTACCCCCACAGAGACTCGTCTTGTGACAGAGCTCGGATACACCAGACCCGATACTGACTGACCCCGTCTCCCTCCCCCGATGTGACAGAGACTCGTACCCCGCCCCGATGTGACAGAGACTCTACCCCCGATGTGACAGAGACTCGTAACCCCGCCCGATGTGACAGAGACTCTCGTACCCCCTCCGATGTGACAGAGCCTCGTACCCCCCGATGTGACAGAGACTCGACCCCCCGATGTGACAGAGACTCGTACCCCCCCCGATGTTGTGACAGAGACTCGTACCCCCTCGTACCCCCCGTCCGATGTGACAGAGACTCGTACCCCCCCCGATGTGACAGAGACTCGTACCCCCCCCGATGCGATGTGACAGAGACTCGTACCCCCCCCGATGTGACAGAGAGAAATCTAGTCCGTGAGGGAGGGGGTCTCACCCGGGGCAGAGCCCAAACCCAAAGGGGCAGAATTACTAAAATGATGGCGTCAAGAGTCCACGTAGAAAACCATAATAATGTTTATTTTAGGGCAAAACCCAACATGAATTCCTAACAACGCTTCCCCCGGCTTTCCAAACGTTATTATTAGAAATGATTATGAATTCCCCCGGATGGAGATTCTCTTCCCGTGTCCCTAATTCCGCCCCGGGCCCCGTCTAATTATTACCCTCTCATGCAGGGTGTAGACTGCTGACCTATTTGACGCTCCCAACAGGACCGGTTCCAGGCGCGTTTTGTAGGTTAGGGTTTGTTCATTCAGGGTGGGGATGCGCGATCGGCATCAATCTGCCCCCTATGGCAAAGTGTATGGGGGGCTCAGGGGTTCTTTTACTTTGTTGTTTTTTTGCCCCCCCCATATGGTGCGAAGGAGCAATTTCCAAAGCTGTGTCGTGTTGGTTAGAGCAGATCTTGCCCTTGGCTCTCACCCCGTTACCCCCCCGGCGTATGATCGCCGTTACTTTTGCTTCCCCGACGGCGCGGTGCAGATGTGGGGCATGAAGGGGCAGTTATCCTGCTAGACAGGGCTCGTCGTTTAGGTAGAAGAGGGCATTTGGGGCGCACTTGCTGGACAACTCAAGAAGATCTAAAAAGAGGCCAAAAAGCACGAGTTCTGAATCCCCGCGTTTAAAAAATTAGGACGAAGGAAGGAATTTGGCGAACGTTTAAATTAATTACGTTTGTATTTTTTTTTTTGCTGAAATGCCCGTTTTTCCAGTCAGTTTTCTTCCGACGCACGAAGCAGCTTTTTGTATCACACAGAGTCACGGGCAGGCTGCAAATTCGTGTTTCCGTGGTTACGGGTTACTAAAAGAGTTCGAGTCAATTACCCCCCTCATGTGTCTTTTCATCTCGCGGCTTCACAAATAAACGAGTCCCAAAAAAAACTCTCTGCAGCGCGTCGGCAGCGGCACCGCGCGACGGAAAACAAAGCCCCCCGCAGCGCGTCGGCAGCGGCACCGCGCGACGGGAAAACAAAGCCCCCCGCAGCGCGTCGGCAGCGGCACCGCGCTACGGGAAAACAAAGCCCCCTGCAGCGCGTCGGCAGCGGCACCGCGCGACGGGAAAACAAAGCCATGGTTTGTCATGGTTCCATCGCTCTGATTCTTTCATTTAATCATTTTTGGCATGGAGCTGTGGGGGGGTTGTAGAGCACCGTGTGGGGGGGGTGTAGAGCACCGCAGGGACCCAAAATGCACCAGGGTTTAGTGGGGCTCCGTGTTATAACTTTATGCTCTCGGTGTGTCGGGTTCTGTACCGGACCGGGGTGAGCGGCTCGCACTCCGTTAAATGAAATCCGTGGCTGGATAAGATGGCCGCCTCCTGCGTGAGAGACCGGCGTCTCCATCCTCCGCTTCATCCTCTACATCTTTAGTTACCGGCAGTCCCCAGGTGACCCTCGCGCCGGGGCAGATATATTGGTGACCCTCGCGGCGGGGCAGATATATCGGTGACCCTCGCGCCGGGGCAGATATATCGTGACCCTCGCGCCGGGGCAGATATATCGGTGACCCTCGCGCCGGGGCAGATATATCGGTGACCCTCGCGCCGGGGCAGATATATTGGTGACATGCACGCCTTTCTAGATTGAGGGGTAATTTCTCACCGCTTGGCATGTAAGGGTTAATGCACGTGGCTCTTGATTGGCTCGTGGACTCGTGTCTGGCCCACGGAGTGCGGATTATGTGAGTTCTGAGATTCCGACGTCTGCCGGGGAATTCAGTCTGTGCCCCCCTCTGACCCCCCGCTCCCCCTAAAATCATCCAGGGTCTGGGGTCCTCTACACCCCCATTTAATGGAATTACGGGGCGCAGACAGGGACCCCGGGCTACGCGATTATCTGTGTTTCCTCCCCGATCTCACCCTGATAGGAAATATCTCTCACGAGTTTGGCCCTCCGGTTTCGGTTACCTGCCGCGCCGCTGTTTATTCGCACGATCCATGTAATTCCACGCTATGTCTCCATGCGGACGCTCTATCGAGTGGCACTCCGAGGGTCTGAATCCCCCCGAGAAATCTTTAAAAGTCTTTAGTGGAAGTTGATTTATTAGAAGAACGTAGAAGAAAGTGTTAGATAAGCGTGTGAGACCTCAGAGGTCTCTTACTCGGATGGAATCAGATGGGGAGATTAACAAACTGAACACAAAAAGCCTGCGTCGGCCACCAGGAAAAATAGCAAAGTTTGCAGTTTTGTGTAAATCTTAGAATATCCGTCGTGGAAAATCCCGGGACTCTGCGGACGTCCAGCTGAAGGGATCCTGTGTGTTCCTCGTCAACGACGGAAAAATACTGAGCGTCAGCGAGCGCCGCGTTTAAATAAAGCTTTACTGGGGGGGGGGTTCTGCTGCTGCTGCTAATAAAGCTCATTGTATTCAGACTGCGCTTAAAGTGAAGGCCACCCCTGATTGGTAAACCCCGCCGATTGCACTATTCCATTAGTCGCCATGGTGATAAATCCACTTTGCAGCAGAACCACTAGAGTAAATGTAGAAAGTAGAGCGCCAATCACAGAGCGCCAATCACAGAGCACCGTCATGGAGCACCAATCACAGAGCACCGTCACGGAGGCGAGAAATGGAATAACTCGCGCCGCAGTCTCACAGGCTCCCTCCACATCTTCTCCATTTCACTCTCCGGCGTTGGAGGATTTCATTCAGATTTTGTGTCAGGATTTGGAAATCTCTGCTGAAGGATTAGTCAATGCGTTTTATGTCCTTACAGCTGAGATGGTAATACTACTGGGATTGGGCAGAGTAGTGTTTTCTGTGAATTTTCGCCGGATCTCCAGTCTGCAGAATTCTGATGCCTTTTCTCTTTCTGGGGTATTTGCTTCCCCGGGAACCTTCTGGCTTCAGAGACCCCTTTCGGGATTCGGTTAGGAGGACCCGTTGATGTCAGTGGCTGTCCTACTGTAAGTGGGCGGTCCCATTGATGTCAGTAGGCGGTCCTGCTGTTAGTGGCTGGTCCGGTTGGTGTCAGTGGGCGGTCCCACCATCACGGACACCTGATATTTCTAATGAGGAAGGGGGCGGGGGGCTAGTAGCAGGGCGGGCCTTGAGGCGGGTAGCGGGGCGGGCCTTGATGCAGCTCCCGCCACCAAGGTTCCCCCTTAGTGACCCGGAGGAGTGGCGCTTCACCCGGAGAGTTCCTGTTAGGCTTTAAGCCGGGGCCGGTCTGAAAGAGTAGTAGATTCAGGTCCAGCTTCCCATGTGAACCTGAACTATATTGGCAAACGCTGCAGAGGGCGGACATTTTCTTCGCTGTTGCCCCCTTTGGGGGCTTTTGTGTGACTTCCTGCAGCTTCTCCCAACGCGAGAGGCTCTGCAGATTTATCTGCTCTTTGTACGTAATAAGCAGAGATATCGCCGGCGCGCGGGAAATCTGGTTCATAGCCATGGGTTGGAGGGTCCGGCCCGAGGGTCCGGCTGCCGCCACGTTTGGGTTTATTGTCTTTGGCGGGTTGTCTGTCGCTTCCTTCGCTTTATAATCTCAAAGCAAACAATCCCAGAAATCCGGATGATTTATAAATCAGCGGAAGGTTAAGAGGCGATGGAGAAACAATGTGATTGCCCCCATGTCGTTATTTACCCCCATGTTATTTACCCCTCTGCTCTCTCTCCCTTTAGATCTGGGATTTGAGCGACGATGAGATCATCTGAAAACATAAAGAACGGGGCAGAAAACCCGGCCTCTCCGCGTCCGTCTCCAGATAAAGCCCCCCCCTCCCCGACGCGGCCGCCTCGCTCCGTGTTCCTCCGCGTCCGTCTGTCACGTTCCATATTCATGTTAGGGAAATAAACGCCGTCTCGCTTTAAATATCCGGTTATTAACGGTAATCTTTGGGGGGGGGGGGCAGCGGGGCAAAAGGTCAATGAAAACAGTATCAGTTCATTTAAATTTAATTAAAACTGATATAAAAAAAACAATTATTAATTCTAGAGTTAATTTTTACGACTGACTTCTCTGGGTCTCAATTCACTTCCAGGTAATGGAGTCTGGATGCCCATCGGGGGGGGTCAGATTGCCGACTCCGATATAATAACCCCCCGCCATCTCCCGACGTTTTCTCTCCTCGTGGCGGCCCCGACGGGGCCAGAGATCGGGTTTGCAGGGTTTGGATATTTGTGGCTCTCGGTTTACGTTATCAGAAACAATTATTAGCCGCGTCATGGAGACGACCTAAAGAGTTGGCAGCATCTCCGGCCCCCGGCCGGCCCTCCAGTTAAAGGCGAGAAACATTCAGCTCCCACAGAAAAAGCTTTAATAAAGTTTCTACTAATTTGTTACTGAAACATCTGGACACAAGGAGGCGGCTGAGAGTAGTGAGATTGGTTGCGTAAGTTGATTAACCCTTTATTACAATCTACCGCTTTCACGTTTAGGATGGAAAGTTTTTGTGATCGAATGACGCAGAACTGCTGGCGGATATTAAAAAACCGGTTAAAATTATGCTTTAGAACCCAAACTGACAATTAGTGAATACTTAATGAGTTTGGTCGGTTTCCTCACTTTATGCCCAAAACAGTCAATTGTTCCGGTAAATCGGGGGGGGGGGTTGGTCATATGAGGGGCTCTCAATAAAGCTTTGTTCTAATCCTAGATTTTAGCCGATGTCAGGAAAACCCAAAAGATCTTCAACGCCCGCCGATGAAAGAGGGTTCTGTTTCCTATAAATAACAGAAACGCTGAGTTTGTCTAAAAATAGGTTTCACGTCATGAAGCCTCGCCAGTTATCTGAGATATAAAAATATCGCCGTCATAGTCAGGCGCGGCGTGCGGGAAGGCAGGAGTTAATGGTCAGTAGGTTCCACTTTCTTGGAGCCGCGCAGGTTCTCGTGTCTGGGCACAGAGGTTGAGCAATATATAACGTGGCTGTCTGCTGAAGAGCTTACACTCGGAAACAGGAAACGCACGCAGCGGTTGTGGTTTAAGAGCACTTTATTGTTCTTTAAGGCTACTTTTAAGTACAAAAAGAAAAAAAGAAAGAGCTGGCCTGCCAAACCTTTTTTTTTTCTTTCCCCATTTCCAGCAAAACAGGGGCCACAAAAGAGAAGCTATAATACAGATTTACAAACGTGGAAAAGCCGCACGCCGGTTCTTTATTTCTGGGGAAAACAGACTTTCGGTCGTTTTATTTATTGATCTTCCAGGCTGAAATAGAAATATTTATTTGTTCTTCTACAAAACCAGTGCGACTGAACTGGGAGTTACTGGGAGAGGAAGCAGAACCTTAACGAGGGGAACATTTCTCCCGATACAAAAAAAAGTCTGTTTTACACCCAATTACTTGTTCTTTACTAAACAAATAAACTTAACCCTCTCCATCCCTCCCACAAATCCAAACGTTTCAATCTGTCTGCCAGCTTTTTTCCTTAAATATTTGGATCGAATGGCGTTTAAGTCGCGTTCCACGTAATGTTATCCAGCGCGTCGGGGGTTAAACACAAAGGTTTTCGCACGAGTGCTTGTGTTACGGAAGTGGACTCACTCCACGTGTGCTCAGCTGCCTTTAACCACCTATCTCAGATAGGCCGACAGGCTGTGTGAGACGTCGGGGGGGGCGCACTCTCCGCTATCACACAGTGGCTTTAGAAAGGGTTAATGCAGTGTCTACAGAATAAATGTGGTCCTGCACGTTACTGTATACGTTTCTACAACAAAAAAGATCAACTTTTTCTCCAAACCCCCCCAAAAAAAGAGGAAAAACAAACAATGATTACAATAAATGAAAAAATGGGAAATTAAATAGCTACAAATCATTAAAAATTAACTGATCTTCAAAAAAAAAAAATACCTACAAAGTCTCTGTACACTTTACGCCAGCGTAACGACGGTCTGCGAGTCACCCATATAAAAAGGGTTTATTGAACATGCGCTGCCTGCCGAGGAGGGCTACGGAGCCAACCCCGTGAAATGCGTCAAACGGGAATCAGCGGCCAGAATCCCTCTTCGAGTATCGAAGGGGAAGCGAGTTTAAGAGCGAGCGGACGGCGTCCACGGGAGATGCCACGGAATAAGCCGTCTCCGGGGGGACGTGGGCCATTAGTATGAACAGTGCGGAGCCCTAGGCCTGTCACTGGGAATGTAGCGGTGTTACATGTAACAAAAGGACTGCATGTCAGACGCTGCGCATGCACGGGCCACGCAGAACAATGAAATCCCGTTGCACCGGTGGGTTTCCAGCAGGAGGAATGTGTGTGGCAGCGAAGCGCGAGGACGTCGGCGACCGACACCACGACCTTTACTAACGAGAGCCACGCGGCATGTGCAGCGCCGAGCGAAACGCGCAGCATCCGGTAAAATTCAGAAGAAAAACATTTCCGGCGCCTTTCCAGAGGCTGCAGCCGGTTACTGACGCGGCCGACGGCAAATACAATATTATCTCGGTACAACTGGACCAGCAGCGAGCGAAAGACCCGGAGAACAAAGAGGTTCCGCAGAAGCTGAGAAGTATTTGGTTCTTTTCTACGTGAATAGATTCCAGCTATTACATCACGAAACGTTCAACCAATGCACTATTACGCTGCCCGCCGCCATCCACGGCCGGTACCGGGAGGATCATCAACCGGCGGCTCTAGAGGCCAGAAACGTCTCCTTCGGGCCCCGGAACTCGCGGCTTCGCATCCTTACAAAACTCAGTCCACCCCGAATAGTGCAAATCAGACACGACCGTTCTTTCAAGTAAACGCACGACGTCACTCAACAGAAAGCATCGGAAACGAACCGCGCGTCGCCCGCTCTCCAGCCAATCAGAAGCAAATAGCGTTTGGGTCAACCAACTAAAAGAATGTCTGTTTTTTCTGCGCATGATGAGCGGGTTTGTCTCGGGTTGCATTAGAGGTTTCTTTGGTAACAGAGGCAGGAAGTTAGGATGCTACGTTACGATAAGAGTTCCTGCTAGAAGGTTTTAAAGGCACCCATTAAATGCCAAGCATGTTAAAACAAGAAAAAAGTACAAAAAAATGGCCACCCCCCCGACTCTTTAGCCCCCGGGGATCAGAGACCCCCTCGATCCTGCGGATCCCATCTCTACGACAGCACGGAGGGGGACTGGTTATGGTTGACCATGTGAGAAGACGGTGAGGACTGGCCCCTCCGTGACGCCGACTCGGGGCTGCCGGACGCGCTGTCCTTGGCAGCCTTGATCTGGAGCCAAGTATCTCCCAGGGCCTTGGCAAAATGATCATCCACGGAGCCGGTGATGGACACGGAGTTTGCCACGGGCTCGGGCTCCTTGTAATTCTTCCCGAGGCTTCTGCGGAAGTGTTCCTCCACCACGGGGTCGCAGGCAGTAGTAGCTGAAACACAAAGAGGAGCGAGTGAGACGGCCGTCTGCATTTCCCCAACCCCTACAGAACATCCAAAAAGAGTGCGCCATTCCCGCCAGAGCGCGCCCCATTCCCGCCAGAGCGCACCCGCCAGAGCGCACCCCATTCCCGCCAGAGCGCACCCGCCAGAGCGCACCCGCGCGCTCCATTCCCGCCAGAGCGCTCTGGCGTTCACGTGGAACTATAAGAAACCATAATAAAACTGGACAACTAAAAGGAGCAACACAGCGAGTCCGAGGACACCAACTCCCAGCGGCCACAGCCACGGACCGGCCACAACGAAAAGGACTTAGAAAGCTCGAGTTAAATGACGCCGTCTTACCGTTTGAGAGCCGGCGGAAGCTGGCGGGCGCGGCGGAGACGCAGCCGTTGTGGGCCACGGGGCAGTGGGAGAGGTTACAGTTGCGGTTGCTCGGAGGCGCGCAGGTGATCACCGACGGTCGATTCTACAAATGGAGAAAATGGTTATTCCGGATACTTTGTTTCTATTCCGTGCCGCCTGCAGACGGGGATCTGCGGGGATCGAGTCCGCGTAATAGATCCCCGGCGGATTCAGATGAGGGGCCACGCGTGCGCGGCGTTACCTGCTGTCGCTCCACCGGGGACAGGGATGGCGGTATCCCGGCGCCTCTCGATCCGTCCGAGCTGTTTTTGGTCAGAGCGAGAGGTTGATCGATGCCGGGGATCGAGGAGTACAGATGGCTGCCGTGTAGCGTCATGGTGGGCGCCGCGGCGCGCTCTACGGGGCTCCGGCTTCGCTCCCTCGCCTCTTTACGAAAATCCCCATTAAGACTCCTGGAGCTAAAAACAAAAAGACACAGAAATGAAGCCGGGGAGACCCCCTCGTCACGTCACACGGCGGGCTTCGGCAGTAATGTGCGCATACATGGCCCACGCATGTGGAGCGCTGCATGCTGGGATACACGTTACCCTCATACAGCTGCGCAGCTAACAAAAACATCCATAGGCCGCAGCACAACATCCCGCACCTCCCCCGATATCTCGTTTACATGAAGTGGCGGCCCCCAAGAATATACATAAAACTGCCCAGTGGGGCAAATCCGGGGTAACCTGCCCAGGGGTAACGCAGGATGTCGGATGCATTAATAACGGGGTCCACGAGGCCTGGGAGCGGCCAACGCGATGGGAACCCCAACCAATCCCCTCGCTTGGCAGTCTAACCGGCTCATCGGGGTTAAATTAACTGAAGCTGAAAACATTCTCTAAAAGTTCGCATCTGGTGAATAAAGTTGTTTTTGTTTTTTAACGCATTAACCATCCCCCCCCCCCCCGTACTCGCCCCCAGCCTCGGGACTCACAGATCTGGCAAGCTGTCGGCAGCCGTCAAACTAAGAGTCCCCTTTGATGCTGCGTGCGGAGGGGGGGGGGTATCAGACGCACAGTGCGGGGACGCCAGTAAGCAGCGCAACCAGGATGACTCCCCCCCTCCTACACCATGCGCGGGGGCTTCCTGCCTACATGGGGCATCCGCGAGCATCAGAGGAATAGCTCTGTATGCGGCGCAGTAACGGGGTATCAGCAGCCCAGGCAGCTACCACCTCAGACAGTAAAAATAGGGGGTCTTGGCGAAGGGCGCGTGTGGCCCCCCGAAGAGCTCGTACAGAGACACAGTAATCCCTCCAAACGCCGTCTCCATCGCGGCTCCTTTTAGACGGTCCGTGCAAGCGGGGGGCGCCTCGAGGACTCGTTCCAAAACCTTCCCCGGAATCCGTGTCCATGGCAACCGTGTCCAAAACAACCCCGTCCCAGGGGCAAAACCTTCGAGTAAATGAAACATCTGACGAGGCTCAGGAAACATCTGGGGAGCAGCGGGACGCGGGCCCCTCGCTGACATTTCCCACCCCGCCGAAGCCAATAACGCGGCGGGACCCCCGGGCAGGAGCGAGACCCCCAGAGCGGCCGCCACAACGACCCCCTTTATCTGAACTCCCTAAAAAAACACAGCAACGTTTAACCCCTGCCTGTCCATCTGCCCCTCTAAGACGTCTTACCACACGGGACCCCAGCACCCGGTGATCAGAGAGCGATCTGGTGATCCCAGCCCAGAGAGGACTCTTATTAGTGAGACAGCTCCGGGGGAGGGGCTGAGCTCCGGGGGGAGGGGCTGAAGAATAAGAAGCTCTTTGTTTCCTCAGCAGCCAATTAAAGCGACAGCGGCCGCCGTCAGAAGGGAGATCAGCGCCGGGGAACCATGATCCAGACGTGTGATCCGCGCGCTCATCATACGTGACCCCCGGCTGCCAACACGGACACCGGGTACTGGGATTACTGGCCAGGTGACGCCAGCGCAATCCGCCAAATAATAAAAACATGAAGCTCCGAGTCCCCCCCCGCTCCGCGTTACCGGAAATCCGCCAAGCGCTTCTAGAAACAGCCGCCGTTTTTGGGGTGATTTCATTTCACTGGGAAAAAATAATTGGCACCGAGCGGCAGAGCGAAATCCACACAGAAATCGCTGCCAAACCGCGCTGCTCTACGATAGCGAGAGCCAATCAGAACGCCCACATTCACAGAGCGTTATTCCTCCCCATTAACCCCGATTTCAACAAAGGGACCCAAGACACCTCCAGAAATCTGTGTGTAAACCGGGTGTTACTGGGGAATAAGACAGCATGTGGCACCTCACATACACGTCTTCAATTACAGGGTGGTAGAACAGCCTCCCAGCAGAGGTGGTAGAGGGTAATACAGTGAGGGTATTAAACATGCATGGGACAGACATCCGGCTCCTGAATCTACAACTGATCAAGGTTTGTGTCTTTACAGCAGGAGAAACGGGCGACTAGACGGGGGCCGACGGGGGCCGACCTGCCGGAAGGTTCTGGGTTTAAGCTTTGAGGACAAATGGCTGGCTGAGTGTCTCGGGAGTAGTGGTTCCCGGCCCATCGCTAAGTGGGACGTAATAATGGGATTAAGACAAACACAAAAGGCAGATTTTCCGTGTTCCTCGGCGGGGCCCCGAGCTGCGATGGAGGCGTCTGCCGTCACCTGAGCCGCGATCAAAAGCAAGAATATTTTCACACACAAAAAAGTGACGTTTGTTTACAGCCAACCAAATAAGATCAGTAAAGTTACCCCCAATTCATAAACCTATTTATATCCTTGGAGTTAATGGGGCAATAAAGCATCAGATTAACCCCATCGCCCCTCCCCCACAGTCACAAAAGGCAGCTTGTCCTTCACTTCGCAGACGCTTGCCGGTAAAGCCCTCCACAGTCTTTTTATTGTTTGTTGCCCCGGCTGCTCAGACACAGCCTGTGACTTAACCCCCCCTTAACCCCCCCCTGGAATGCCGGGAATCTGCTGCCGGGATCTCAGACAGCCGAGAGCCGTCTCACTTATCAAAGGACGCCCTTAGATCACTTCCTTCACTAAAGAATGAGAGGCATTTGGCTACGGCGCTCACAGGCAGGCCCCGGCGCTCACAGGCAGGCCCCGGCGCTCACAGGCAGGCCCCGGCGCTCACAGGCAGGCCCCGGCGCTCACAGGCAGGCCCCGGCGCTCACAGGCCAGGCCCCGGCGCTCACAGGCAGGCCCCGGCGCTCACAGGCAGGCCCCGGGCGGCTCAACGAGGCAGCCCGGCGGCGGCCTACACAGGCAGGCCCCGGCGCTCACAGGCAGGCCCCGGCGCTCACAGGCAGGCCCCGGCGCTCCAACAAGGCAGGCCCGGGGCGCTCACAGGCAGGCCCCGGCGCTCCACAGGCAGGCCCCGCGCTCAACAGGCAGACAGGGGATAGTAGAAAAGAAGGGAAAGTGAGAAAAGAAGGCCTCTGTCTCATCTCCCCTTACAGAAACCAGGAAGTATACTTAAGTCCACTTCCTGCACATGCTCAGTATCGCTTCCACTCAATTCCGCAGTAGTTATGAGTAGCGAGCTCATCAGTGTTAAGCAGACACGCGATTGGCTGCCACTTTTCCTATTCATTTTTAAAGGCGCTCTCGGCAGAGACTCACAGGTGCGGCGGGAACATCCGGCTCATTTTGGAGACGTGGTCGGGTTCACAGGTGAGGTCGTCGTCTCCGTGGTCCATGCTGTACTTCCTCTTGCTCGGGCTGATCGGCGGAGGGCCCGTCCTGTGATTGGTCAGAGCTGCGGACATCGGCAGGGACTGCATTCGGGGCTCACTGCGTAACGCTGCTTCCCCTGCGAGACAGACACACGTGTGAGCTTCTAACATACAACACAACATATGAACACGCTACATGATGGCTTCCCTGCACCGGACGGCCGGCCCCGGCTATGAATAATGGGAGTTAAACTCAATCTCTCCTTTAAACAATGGATGATAAGTGAGGGAAGCCGTCCACTCAA
>VKOC01000377.1:0-29211 GCA_009364415.1 Spea multiplicata
GGGGCGGCATTTTAAACTTCGCGGACGCCCCCCCCCGGTACTTACCTGCGGCGAGTCTCCCTGCTCTGCCACCGTGCCGGCTTGTAATTCTGAGCGCCGGAAATTGACGCCACTTCCGGCGCTCAGCATTACAAGCCGGCACCAAGACCGAAGAGGGAGACTCCCCGCAAAGGAGAGAGAGAGAGGGGCGCCGAGCGGGTAAGAGAAAACCACTCAGCGCCCCTCTCTCTCTCTTCCGTTTAAAAAAAAAAACCGCTCGGGGCGGCAAAGTGCCGCCCCTTCCAAAGTGCCGCCTGGGGCAATTGCCCCAGTCTGCCCTATTGTAGGGCCGGCCCTGGGGGGTGCTTTTTTCCGCTTTGCATGGTTTGAGAAGCATGTCATATTCACTTGGATCCCCTCATGATGCACCTTTTTTTTATATATAGCCACTCTTTAATTGCCCCGGCCATTGGCTGGTGGTGGAGGGTGAATTTTTTTTATCTTACCAGCCATTGGTTCTCTCACTGGCACTTACGGCTGCTTGCTACCATGGCAATTTAATAATAATATAAGTATGAAAAATAAAAAAACACACAATTTGTATTAAATAAGTAAGGTTTGAGTAATGAGCTTTTATGGACTACAACTCCCATCACACTCAGAGAGAATGATTATGGTGACGGGAATTAAAAGCCATGCAAACCTAGTATCATTCCAAAAAAAAAAAAGTTTAACGAAGAGGTTCGATGGGGCGCCAATGAAATCGATACATTTAGGCTGATTCTCCCAGACCACGAAAAAAAAAACTTTTCCAAAGAAACGTATCACATCCTAGAACGTCTCTCACTGGAAAGGTGCTGGGTTTAGATTAAGAGTGTAGGTGTAAGAGTGTATTAGAGTGAGTGTGCATGGATGAGTGTGTGTATATGTTTGTAAGAGGGTGTGTATGTGTAAGTGCGCGTGAGTGTGCTAGAGTAAGTGTATGTTATGTTGAGTGTGTTTGTGTTTAGTGCGAGCGGATGATGTGCCCTAGGATGTATATTAGTTACCCAAATGGTGGGCAAGGAGCTAGGAGGGCTCTCAGCATTACCTGACACCCCCCCCCCTCACCGGAACTGTATTGAATACTAGTATAGGCTGGTATAGCATACATATGGTTTTGTACAGCTCTACGGAATCTGCTGGCGCTATATAAATAAATGTAATGTACATGAGAAAAACGAAATTCTATATCCACAGGCTATAATTTTATTCCCGGGATACTAAATTATTTTATTTTATGGAATAGATATCTCTTCAGCTCCAAAATCTCACATTGCCTCAAGTTCTAGAATAGTAAAGAAAAAAAACAACTTCGCCTTAAATTAGAAAATAAATAATAATAATATATATATTATATACACATTATAATTAAAATTGTAAAATGAATTATAGATCATTTCTAATGGAATCGCAAAGACGTTCCAAAGATGAATATATGAACCAATTCAACCAGATCCAGGTGACAAAGACTTCCAAGTTCTAATGAGATTATGCTTTTTTTTTAATAAATGGTACATTATGAAGTTTTTTTTTTCTAATATTAGTCATTATTTTGTAAGAGCCTTTTTTTTGGGGGGGGTGGGTGGGGTTGTTGACTTTCAGAATATTAACATCTGACAAAGACCTCCACGGCAAGACAAGGAGAAACACAAAGGCATAAATGGAAAAAGATTGTCAATCTGCGGTGAAAAAGCTAAACTCCTTCACTTTCTAAAGAGAAACAAAAGCCGGCCCTTCCCAGAGGTTATTTCTCCTCCACAGACTCCTCTCCAAGTGCTCCTCAGTCAAGGCTGATCTTCAGAGGCCGAACAAAGCCGACGACAATTAACGAGGGCCACTTTTTGTTCCCGTTGAGTTATCTTCCCGGCCGAGCGCTCGATTTTACCATTTAATCGACACAATTGAATTAATGAGTCTATTTTCGAATCATTAGCTAAGCAATAAATCTAGGAACTGAAAGAATATCGGGAAAGTTAGAGAAGAAGTTTTCTTGAGTAGCGTTAATGGACACCATGGAGAAGACCACGGTTGACTCGATAACTTTATTCGATTGATCTTCGGCTGAAGCTCCATCTGGGAAAAAAGGCTTTTCTTGGGATGATGAAGAGTATGGGATGTGTTGGGGCAAAACTCACGAAATGAGTGGTTGCCATGGTGTTCGGAAGGTCCTTGCCCAGGACAATAAAGAACATGTGAAGTCAACCTACCTGTCATCAGGTGTCCTCAACTAGCGGAACTGTCTCCTGATCACAAGCCTGGCTGTCACGCTGATGGTATACAGCATTGTAGTAATCAGTAGTATTCCGGAGTAGTCCAGGTAGATTACAGGGGTGTCCAAACTGCGGCCCTCCAGCTGCTGCAGGACTACGTCTCCCATACTCCTCAGCCAGCCCCTTAGCTGAAGGAGCATTATGGGAGATGTAGTCCTGCAGCAGCTGGAGGGCCGCAGTTTGGACACCCCTGAGGTAGAAGAATTTTTTTATCACTAGCGTCAGATTTAAAAAAAAAAAAAGTTTTCAAAAAATGTTGCACTGTTTTATTTACCCCCAGTTGTAGTTTTTGCCCCGTGATATAATGTTTTCAGGCGTGCGAGCACGTGGTAAGAGGAAGGGACAGAGAAGGACAAGCGCGTGATAATGGGAGAGGGAGAATATGTACATGTATGTGTGTTTGAGTGTGTGTGTGTGTGCAGATGTATGTGTAATGCTGCTGGCTGCACAACAAGCAGAGCCCTCGGGGCCAAGAGCAAATAATCCGGTCAAGGGAATCCAAATACAGGGCTGATCGGGGTCCCAGGCACGAGGTCAAGGCAGGCGGATGAAGGATAGAAAAGCTTCAGACCATTAATCAAGCCGCATAATCAGATCCGAACCTCTTGTTTATTAGACAATCGGGAATGGTCTAAACAACAAAGCATGGCCACAACAGTCACCCAGGACTGGATCCCTTACACGGGTAAATGTTAGGCCAAGCAAACAACTTTAAATGGAGAAATACCCAAAGAGAGGCTTACTTCCTTTTTGATAGAGGGAAAACATCGGCCTCAGCAGCCATCTTGGATGTGGCAACAGATAAATAACAAGGTGACACCTGCTGGTCGGAGGTGCGAACCGTACAGGTCTTTAAAGTATGGCGGTAGAGCGAGTCTATGGAGGTAGAGCGAGTGTATGGCGGTATATTAGAGCGAGTTATTGGCGGTAGAGCGAGTGTTATTAGGCGGGTTTAGACGAGGTATTGGAGGGGTAGGCGAGTGTATCTGTTTAGAGCGAGTGTATGGCGTTTAAGGAGTGTATGGAGAGTTAAGAGCGAGTGTATGGCGGTAGAGCGAAGTGTTATGGCGGCAGAGCGAGTGTATGGCGGAGAGCGAGTGTATGGCGGTATAGAGCGAGTGTATGGCGGTTTTTATTGAGCGAGTGTATGGAGGTTAGAAGCGAGTTTATGGCGTAGAGCGAGTGGTTATAGGCCGTAGAGCTGAGTGTATGGAGGTAGAGCGAGTGCTTCTATGGCGGGTTCTAGAGCGAGTGTATTGGCTGGCAGAGCGTGTGTATGGCGCAGAGCGAGTGTATGGCGGTATTTTTAGAGCGTGTGTTATGGCGGTAGAGCTGTAGATATGGCGGTTAGAGCGAGTGTATTGGCCTGGTTTTTTTAGAAGCGTGTGTTTATGCGGCTAGGAGCGAGTTATGGCGTAGAGCGGTGTATGGAGCTAGGAGGGAGTGGTTATGGCGGTTTTTTAGAGCGGTGTATGGCGGGGTAGAGCGTGTGTTATGGCGTGGAGGACGTGTATGGCGGTGAGGAGTGTATGGCGGTCTGGAGCGAGTGTATGGCGGTGGAGCGAGTGTATGGCGGTAGAGCGAGTGTAGGCGGTAGGAGCGAGTGTATATGGCTGTTAGAGCGGAGTGTATGGCGGTAGAGCGAGGGTTATGGCGGTTTATTAGAGGTGTGTATGGCGGTAGAGCGAGTGTTATGGCGGTGGCGTGTGTATGCGGTGGAGCGAGTGATATGGCGGTTGGAGCGAGTGTATGCGGTGGAGCGTGTGTATGGCGGTGGAGCGAGTGTATGGCTGTGGAGCGAGTGTATGGCGGTGGGTGTATGGCGGTGGAGCGTGTGTATGGCGGTACACTCGCTCACACAAATTATATCTTGTGTTTTCAAGGACAGATAGGACTTTCTTTTGATACATTTTAGATTTATAGTCAAACATTTAGTATGAATAATACATTAGACTAACAAAAACTAAAAATAAATAGGAAAAAAAAATTGTTTCTAATATTTTACTATGATAACGGCCCCCAAACCAGTACAGTTCACCAGGACGCACGAAAAATATTCAATGTACGTTCTTGAATTTAAAAAAAAAATAAAATATTTTTTTTTAATGTTTTTTGACGTTACGGGCACAAAATAAATTTTCCAGCCCCAAATACCACCGCAAAGTATAAATTTTGGGAGTAGAAGACACCCAGGGTATTTCACGGAGAATTTGGACGCTTCTCCCCGTCAACCAGTCGCGTGACGATCCCTGGCAAATGGAGCCATACATATCCTTCTTCTTTTGCACCAAACCTTCTCCATGTTTCTCAGGATGTTTGCACAATTTACGCCAGCCCCCCCCCCCCCAATATTATATTCCATCTTTACCTCGGAGTACAGAAATACCCACTGCGGAATTTTTGCATATTCTTTCAATTTTTTTCCCATGAATTTTCTAATGAACCAAACAAAAAATGTAAAGGGGGCATAAGATAGTTGGGGCCCCCCCCTTAAAAATCCTTGAACCTCGTAGCCTAACAACGGTATCAATGACAAAGTTTTGTAGAGGTATAAGCGACCCCCCCGCCGTTCGGCAGCTATTTCTGCTTCATGGAATATCTCGCATATATCTTTATTCCAGGTAATGCTCTATTATTGTCAATTAGGCTGATATTTTAAGAAAGTAAAGGATCGTCAGCCACAATTACCAAAAAGCAATAGAAATGCGGAGATTTTGTCAGGCCGCCCCGCTCCATGAAATATTCAGACATCTCAATTTCCAAAAAATTAGACTGCAGGGGGAGACCTGAGGTAAATAATAGTGAAAAACCACCCAAAAAGCAGGACAGGGGGGGCAGCTACCCCGGACCATGTATCATCATAACGGTTTGCCTTAAACTATAGAATAACTTAACTATAGAGTATAAAGTGTGAGCTTTTGTGGTTGTCTTCTCGATTTAGCTACAGAAAAACCAGGAAAATTGTCCCAGCTTCCCAGGGAGGAGAATATGTCCCGCCCCCCAATATTAAAAATGGGGTAGAAGAGAGGGGGGAGATACGAGATATAAATGGGAGAAAGGAGAAAAGAGAAAAAGGAAATGAGTAGAGAGAAAAAAAATGGAGAGAGAGATACGATAAAAGAAAGAAAGAAGAGAGGAGGGCAGAGAAGCCAAGGGGCCATCCCGGACTGGCCAAATGCCTGGGGGTCTCTGCCCATCGGCACCCCGTACCGAAAAACATAATGTGCTGGCGGGAGATGCATAAAGGGATTTAACACTAGATGAAATGTAAGGAAGGTTTACATTACTGAGATGGTGGTAGATAAATGGAACAGCCTCACAGCAGAGGTGGTAGAGGGTAATACAGTGAGGGATTAAACATGCATGGGATAGACATACGGCTCCTGAATCTAAGACGAGACCAACGACTTTGATTAAAGTTTGAGTCTTTACAGCAGGAGGAATCGGTGACTAGACGGCGGGGCCGGCATGGGGCCTATTCTCCCTGCAAAATAACATAAGTTTCTATATTTTCTAAAAACAAACAGATAACTAATGTCTAATGACATTTCAAAACTATTGAAAAAAAATAAAATTAATAATTTTTTATAGATTTTTTTTAAATTTTTAAAAAAAAAAATACAATAAAATAAATAATAAATGGAAAATGTTGTTTTGTATGGATAGATACTTTTCTTTCTATAGCTGCTGATAGAGCCGCTAAGGGCTTTCGGCGGCGCTCACTTTGTCTCCATACAATAAAGCGGTGGAAATGTTATGCTATTCGGGGGCCAGGTGGACGACGGCTCTAAAAGGGCAGTATCTGAAATTCACTCAAAATTAGAAAGTACTAGATTGATGCGAAAAGCGGTCGACTTGACGTTTATTACGTGAGCCGTATTTACCATCGAATTCTGAGTCATTATATTGTTCTAGGATCGGATAAATGCACTTAGCATCCTTGGAAGGCTAACGACGTAAATAAAAATCCATTTGTGATAATAAAGGGAAAAAAGGATCCTTGAGGAACATTTTGTATTTGAAGACCCATAAATGCGGCTTTTATGTCATTTAGTCCCTTGCTGCGTTACCTGACTTTCCGAAGTGGCCGAGTCTCCAAACAAAACAACTCGCTTTAAAGTCAACAAACTAAACTCCATTTATTTCGTGAGCGAATCGGAGGCCGTGTCTTAAAGGGACCCGGTTATGGCGGCTGAAACGGCACTCAAAAAACTTTTTGGGGAAACCGATGTCAGTTTTGCAGATAACTGGAACTTTTTTTGTGTGTTATTTTATTTGTAAAAAGTTGGCATTTTACTCTGTTAAAATGTCTATTTTGAGTCCCCCCCCCAAGAGGATGCAGACACAGGCTGCCAAAAAGGACCATAATAAGATTATTGGGGTGATATATATGAGATAAATTAAAATATGATAATATATATATATATTTATTCCTTCAGTGTCATAGTTAAGTCATGTAAAACAAATAAAATAATAACAAAACAATATAATTTATATTTTTGTGTAGAATTGGGTTAAACACTTTTGGAATCCCCTCTTTCTCCTTGGATTTGGGGGAAAAGCGTTGTCTCTGAACGCCTGTGAGGGGCAAACCTGTGGATATTTTTATTCCACTTTCCCATCTGGCGGTACCAAGTAGCCTGGCGGTTTTGATTTTCACGCGGCGCTCACATGAAAAGTGGAATTCCGTCGAATGTTTTGTATGGCGTCGGTTCTATGGAGAGGGGAGTAGAAGACCATATCAGGTATCTGAGGAGGCCTCCATCTCATCTAGAAGAACATTGAAACTACAGAAAAGTAGCAGGAAACGAGCTACCCCCCCCCCCAGATCGCACAAATAAAAGTTATCGGGGTATCGGTGGGACGTGGCTGGAAAATGGACACATTTAGAGTTTCATCTGTTGAAGCCCCCAAAATAGAAAAAAAGTCAGCTTCTGCTGCCGGGAGAGCCGGCCTGGCCCCGTATAATGTGTTGTTAGATCGGAAGGTTTCTTCAGAGCCTCCTCATCCGTTGAACTATACATTATACAGGGCCAGCACAGCTCTTCTGACTAGAGAATCCTGCCAGTGTCGGCCCTTCATACTGAATAGTCAATCAACTCTCCTGCAATATCTTCCATTTGCCTCCTGACAACCTCACCGGTTTGTGGCGTCTCTGCAGGTCCTGCTTCTGATGGTTGACTTGAATCTCTGAATGTTCTAAAGGGAAGTCTGGCGATCGTAGTAATTTAGGGTGAAGAGACCCAAATCCGTCACGTTTCTCCTCGCTGTTGATCCAGAAGGAGACTAATAAAAACTCCACTGTCCTTCCAAACAGGGAAAAAAGGGGAAAAAACACTTTCTTGGCTCCAAAATGGCCTCTGATTTCTTACTGGATCAACCGCTATAACTTATGTTAAAGGCTTTTGATAACCTTATCCTATATTATACATACTTATACTATAATATACATACTTATACTATAATATACATATATACATATATATATAATACACCGATCAGCCATAACATTCTGACAGGTGAAGGGAATAACTCTGATAATCTCGTTATCATGGCGCCTGTCAGTGGGGGGGGGGTATATTATTACACAACGAGTGAACATTTTGTATCAAAGTTGATGCTAGAAGCAGGAATAACGGGCAGCGTAGGGATCTGAGCGGCTGTGACGGGGGCCAAACTGTGACGGGGAGACCACCGGGTCAGAGCATCTCCAAAACTGTGGGGGTCCCGGTGTGCAGTGGTCATCAAAAGGGGTCCAAGGAAGGAAAACTTGATGAACTGGCGACAGGGTGATGGGGGTCCGAGGCTCAATGATGCACATGGGGTGAAGACTGGCCCGTGGGGCCAAATCCAGCAGACAAACGCAAAATGCTGAAAGAGTTAATGCCGGTTCTGTTAGAAAGGACTCAGAACACGTAGAGCGTCTCAGTTTGTAGCGTTTGGGGCCGCAGAGCGTCGCAGTTTGTAGCGTTTGGGGCCGCAGAGCAGTCCGGGAGCCCACGCTGACCCCGTCCGCTGCCGAAACGTCTACAACCGGCCCGTGAGCGGAAGAGCCGGACCCCGGAGCGATGGAGGAAGGAGGGCTGATGAATCCCGTTTTCTTCTACATCACTGGAGAACACGCGGCACCGGGACGTGTCCATGGGGGCCGCACCTCAGAGTTTACAGGACGTCTCGGTGCCAGAGGTCTAGTGGAGTCTCACCGGGGCAAACAGGGGCCGACGCAATATTAAGCGGGAGGGCATAACGTTATGGCTGATTGGTGTATATGTATATATATATATACCTGAGAAAGCCCCGAAAGTTGGCAAAAAATGTCTCAGGTCTAATATGGCCGCCCCATCCGCACACCAATTACAAGCAATTATCACTTCAATCAGTCCGGGGAAATCTCCATCTCTCTTCTATCCTTTATTAATCAGACTCTGGCATTAAAAGCTTTTCCACCGTAATAATGGAAAAAAATAATAATTTATCAATTTACATTTTTTTTTTGGAGCAAACACCTGCTTAACTTCGTCACTTCTCCAAACGGCAAATTTTCCGCTCCGGGATTAAAACGCTGACTACGAAGATTGGTTGGACGGGCGACTCGCGTCTTCCGACGCGACCAGGCAGGACTCTTTAATACCAGTTCAAAAAAACTGCGGAAACCAGTAATCTGAACTGTGAAAATTCAATCGAGTGTTTTCATTTTTCTCGAGAGAAAGATGTTAATCCCCTTTGTCCACGGAGATATCATGTGTATGGCTTCGCTGTCTATTAACCGTGGATTTCTTTTCCTATACATGCAACCTTATCCCCGTACCTATTGTTCCTCCCACGTCTCGTAATGTTGTGCGGTGCCCCATGTGCTGCGTATTTAAAGGTCTTCCCGGAAAGCTGTACAATTAACGCACCTCCCTGTCCGAGGCTCAACCCCGATATATATATAAAGAGCTTCTCCCGAGGCTAAGACGAGACAGGAGAAGAGACTCACACAGACCCGAAGCATTGAGGACTAACAGGTACGTAGCAGAGACATCTCCTCATCATCCTTACGCTCCATACTCCTTCTATTAATACACAAACACGCATAATTAGATTTTTTGGGGATTTCAGAAAAAAATTATTTTTTTATTTTTTTCTGTAAAAAAATTCAATTAAAAAAAAATGTGTTTTTTTTTAATTAATAAATATTAATAAAAAAATAAAATTCATGTATAATATTAAATATACTTTTGCTAATTCTGATCTGAGTGATAGTGGAGTTAGAAATTATTATTGATTTAAAATAATAAATAATTATTTTTTTATTATTAGATTTGTGGGGGGGGGAAATACCAAAAATTATTAAAGTAAAACTAACTGGAAAGTGATTTAATTAATGATATAGTATAGATATGTGGAGGAAGTGCAAAAAAAAATAAGATTTTTAATTAATTATATAATTTTAAAGGTATTTTTTTAAAGTAAAATCCATAAAATGTAATTATCTGAGGACAAATCTGTTGATGAGACAGGAGAAGGTGATTGGTAAATTATATAACTATAGGTTAAAAAAAACACAAAAATTTAAATTGGAAAAAAAGAAAATAAAGAAATCAAAGATGTTGCATTGTAAGTTTTAAACCAGATTAATCTTATTTTTTAAAAATGATATAAAAAAAAATCTAAAATTGTGTTTTATTAAGTGTGTTTTGCATCTGTATGCTTCCTGGGGTCCCTAAAGACTGGACGATGACTGGACGATGATTTCTTGTTTTGGTTCAAATGCAAACAGCAAACTCTCCAATTAAAGGTGCCGTTCCACTTAGACAGACATAGGATTCAATCTTTAATATAAAATCAGATGATCTTTGGAAGATTTCCCTTTTTCTTTTATCTGAAGGTTTTAATCACTTAAAACCAACAAATCTTAAGAAACGTTTTCAACTGAATTTTTTTTTTACTGAAAATGAAGTAAAAAATCATTAATTAGAAAACATTTTACATAATGAAAGAATTATTTCTGGGAAGGATTTGGGCATTCATTATGTTTTTAATGTGGAGTATAGTTAGAAAAAGCTCTAATGTAAAAAAAAAAATCATTAAAAAAAAACCTAATAACCACAAAAGAGCTATATCCGTTTAATAATTACATATATGTTGTACACGTGCATTTTGAAGTTATTTTTATGTTTTCCACTATTTACCTGTGATCTGAAATTGTTTCACGTCTCACCTAGTAAGGATTTATTCGTTTTCATGTACAAGGCAGGTTATGGTATTAAAATAGAATTAGAGATGATAAATTAAGACGTCCAATTTGTTTAATATATGGGGATTATTTTTTAAATATGATTCTATAAAGTAAAAAGCAAATAAGCAAGAAGGATACACAGAAATCAGTAGAATTAAACAGATGCATCCATAGTAAGGGAAACACCATAAGAAATAAACCCGATTTAATACAATGCATAGTTTCACTGATTGTATAAAATCCATACCTAGAATCAGCCCCATTCGGCCCACCCGGTCTGCTCGTTTTCCCACCATAAAGACTCAACCCTTAATCTTTCCTGTTTTTGTTTTAAATCTTTTTTTACGCATTGTCTTGTAATATATCACATGCCCCTTTGGCAAAGGTTATTGTCCCCTCTATGATCATATTTTGCACTTGTAATACCCCTTTTGACCATTAGGGGGAACCTAGACCATGATCCATATCTAGAAAAGGCATTTCCATCCTGCCTGGATCCCTTCTGTGGGCTTTATGTTCAGTCCCTGGCCATATGTAATGGACCTATTATATATATATACCGTATATATATAGTCAACCATTCCATTGGTTGATATGATGATAAGATCTTTTCCATCTCTCCATCTATCGATATAAGAGATTTTATCATCATATCAACCAATGGAATGGTCCAGTCAGGAGGTTCCATGATAAGATCACTTCTGAAACTTCGTAGCAGATTACCTTCTAGCCCTTAAGTGACCCGCGTCTTGGTTTGTTGGCATTTCTAGGCTGAAAATGTTGTGTCCGGTGTGGAGCTGTCTCTTTGCTGTACTGGGGGTCTTCGTATTTCACGTCGGAGAGGTCCGGGGCCAGTGCTGGCAGAGCGCTAAGTGTATGGACCTCGAGAGCGAAGACGGCATCCTGGTGAGAAAACATCTCGAAAAATATTCTACTTTAGCCACAGTGTAATGCTATGGGGGTTCTGCAGTCTCTGATTCTATCAATGACATCATCAAACATAAGTTTTGAGACATGAATCATTGCTGGAACCTCAACACCACTTTGATTTAATTCTTCAGCTTTAAAATGGTGTTTATTTTTTTTATCACAATCAGCAAAATATGTTTCTGTGGAAGTTCTTTTTAAAGGAGAAGAGGAAAAAAATGTCAATATTTGTTAGAAAAAGTTAGAAACAGAACCCGCCGGCAGATCGTCCCTGTTTTTTTTAGTCCTTATTATAGCTTAAAAATAGTCCAAGATCTCATTTATCTTCAATCAAACGCGGTGTCACTGTGATGTAACTCGAGTCATCATCTAATATTTGAGGATAGTGAACATTGGGAATTGTAAAAAGAAAAAAACCGATAGATATCATTATGTCACAAGTGCTTGTAACGCCTTTATAGATCACCCCCATTTTGATCACCCCCATTATGATCGCCCCCATTATGTTCCTTCTCCTTGAATAAAGAAGTCTTCAGACCCAGGTTTACTTCTTATGCATGAAATGCTGTGCCGGTGACCGTGTTTGTCTGCATTCCGCAGCCTTTGAACGAGTGACAATGTCCAGCCTTGAACAGCATGTTTCTCTCTTCTTTCATGCCCTCCTCTTTATCTAATTTCCTCCTCTTTTCCCCTCTTGTTTCCGTTCTCCCTGTGGTCTTCACTTTCCTCTCTCACTTTCTACTTTTTTCTCTTTTCACTTCCCTCTTGCTTGCTTTCTCTCTTTTCTAAACAGGCTCTCTTTTCCCTCTTTTTGCCGTTCTTTTTTCTCTTCTATTTTTCTCCTCTCCTTTATCAGTCATCTTTCCCTTTTCTCTTCTCTCATCTCTTTATTTTTTCTCCTCTTATCTTACCTGTTCTTTTTCTCTCTTTTCCCTTCTCCTGTGTCTTGTCCTATTTTATCTCATTTATATCTTTTCTCCTCTGTTTTCTCTCACTTCTCTTTCTCCCTTATCCCTTTTTCCTCTTTTCTTCTCCCTTCTCAGCGTTCTCCTCTTCCATCCTTTCAGCTCTCTAATCTTCTTTCTCTCCTTTCTTACTAAACCAAACATTTTAGCAATCACTATAACTGTTAGAGGTACTCGGATTGTGACACCTTTGTCCCAGTCACACTTCAGACACAACCTCTCAGAAAATGCCCAGGAAACAGTTTGGCAGGAGATGGCAACTCTAGCGATGGGCATGGGACCAACAGAGATCCGAGGAGCCTGAATCAGGGCGCACTGCTTACATTTTCCAGTTTAGATTAGCCAGTCCCTGTTTTAGACCCCAATCCCTGTGCCCCTCTTTCCTCCGGTTATACCCCTTATTCCTCCCCTGATGATCCACTGTTCTAGGAGGTCAGAATGTTTGCTGGGTATGAGGGTATCGTAGGGTTCTACAGCCCTAAAAGCCCCGATAATGTGTATAGAAACAGCAGGGAATGGCTTTATAAATGGGTATATAAAACACATTATTCTTAGTGACACTTCTAACAAATAATGAGGATTAAGAACGGACGAGAAATAGACGGACGAGGAAAATAGAGCAAGGGAAAATACTTAAAACACATAAATAATAAGAAAAATGTAACTATAGGAAAGATATAAATTTAGAAAACAAGAATGAAAAATGGGAAAAAATTGAGGAAAATTGATTTACCGCTATTTTGTTGCAGAGATTTAATACAAAATAAATAAGCATAGAGAAAGAAAGGTGAGGCCGGCGGTTCTGATTGTAAATGTGTCACGTACTTCTCCGTCATACTAATGCCTGTTTGCACAATTATCTTTTACCTGATCCGTCCTTGAAATCAGGTGCTGTGTTCCTTGTCATGTATCGTATCTGGAACCGATCTCACGGCAGGTTTGTTATGAAAACCAATTCTTGGAAGCAAAGCGTCTTTATTAACCAAAAAATAAAAAGGTTAAATAGGAAAAAAAAAAATGATTTATGTGTCAAAATAAAAATAACAAAAAATGTTTCATTCCGAAATCTTTCCAAGTTACAATTAACACGATGAGATAAGTCGGAGTAAATAGCCCTGATCTAGCTATACATTACATCACGGCCACGCGTTTGGACCACGTTATTTCTTAATGTATTTTCATCTTATTGGTCATTTTGTTTATTGTCGGATTTAAAGTTGTTGTTAATTCTGTTGTTGTGGGTCTGCACTATACCCAACTTATCTCATATTTCATTACTTTTGTTCCATCTTAGGAGTGCATCAAAGCCTGCAAAACAGACCTGTCAGCCGAGTCGCCCATCTTTCCGGGAAACGGACATCTACAGCCTCTGGCCGAAAACGTCCGAAAATACGTCATGAGTCATTTCCGCTGGAATAAATTTGGCAGAAGAAACACCACTGGCAACGAGGGCAACAGTGGCTCCAAGAGAGAAGATATAGCCAACTACCCAATATTTAATCTGTTCCCCAGTAGTAACGGCCAAAACACTGAAGACAACAATATGGAAGAAGACCAAGACAGGCAAGACAACAAGAGGTCCTACTCAATGGAACACTTCCGATGGGGGAAGCCAGTTGGTAGGAAGAGGAGGCCAATCAAAGTCTTTCCAAACGGTATGGAGGAAGAATCCTCTGAAAGCTACCCCATGGAGTTGAGAAGAGAATTGTCTCTGGAAGATGACTACCCCGAGATCGATTCTGAAGATGACCTAGACGACAATGACCTACTGTCTATGCCAAAGAAAAAAGGTGGGGACTACAGAATACATCACTTCCGATGGGGAAGCCCACCTAAAGATAAGAGATACGGAGGATTCATGACCCCTGAACGCAGTCAGACGCCCCTAATGACTCTCTTTAAGAACGCCATTATTAAAAATGCCCATAAAAAGGCCCAGTAGAGATTCCATCGTAGAGTTCCCATCCCAAAGCTCCCTTCGGGTCATGGCGCCATGTTCCACGTAGCTGCAGTCATTCACCCTTTGACCGATTCTTATTAACCCTCTGGGTAGACCAACGTTTAGCACTCCTTGAGTTTGTTTTTTCTGTTTCATATTTTTTTCTCTCTCCATGTATTAAGTACAAAGAAATCCAAATCCTGAAGGTGAAAGTTTACGGTGATATTGTACATAAGGGAAGAAATAAATGCTTCTGTGCCTGAATATCTAGTTTTCGGTTTGCTAAATTATTTTCGTATATCTAATAAAATGTACAATAATGTAAATGGACGGTAAAATAAACATTTCAATCTTACAGGCTACCGGGTTATATATTCTTTCTTCAACAGATGATTAATTATTAATTAATTTAATGGCATAAACCCAATACACAAGAAATTCCGGGATCTCGTTGGCTGCACCGTGTTATACGTCAGAAGATTCACATATACACATCTGCCCAATCATTTCTCTTTTCGCCTATCTCATTTTCTCTTTTCTTCCCTATCTCCTTATTTTCTCTCTTCCCTCCTTTCTCCATTTTCTCTCCACTCCTGTTTCATTATTTGTTCCCTCCTTTCTCCCTTTTTCTTACTTGCCCTCTTTTCTATCTCGTCTCTTCTCTGACCCTTTTCTTTTCTCTCTTCTGTACATCTTCTTCCACTACTACTTCTTTACGTTAGTCTCTCCTTTTCTTGTTTCTCTCATCTCATCTATCCTTTCTCTCTCTTCTTTCTTGTCTGTACTCTCTCATCTCTCTCTTTCTTCTCTCTCTTCACATATTTCTTTTTATCCCCACCCGCCTTTCCTTTCTCTCTTCCCTGTGTTCTCCGATTTCTCTTCTCTATCATTTCTCTCTTTTGCACTCTCTCTTCTCTCCTTCCTCACTTTGATCTCTCTTCTTTTTCTCTCGTCTCTTCTATCCGTTTTCTCTACTAAAGCAAACATTTTAATTATCACTCTCACTGGCAGCATAAAGACAACCAATGAAGCTAAAGCAATCCTCTGACAAAACAATAAAAACATTGTAAATGATCTATACATTTTCTTAAATAACCCCCCGTACAAAACAAATGTTAAAAATCAATCAAAATTTAATCACAGCTGAAATTTTGGGACCTAGAGAACTTCTCTCGATTTTAGAGTGAATATAATTTAGCAAATATTGTGATGCCCGAAAAGGACATGGCGTACATTGTAATACAGAATATGATGTATAGTATGTAGGTGGCACGAGATATGATATAGAATGATGAGTTGCTATTGGTAAAAAAAAGAAAAACAGATAAAGAAAAATAGAGTTTAGGAAGAGAAAAGAACGTAAACATTCATTTTCTGGAGGCACAGAAATCACAGAAAAAAAGGTGTTTTGAGGCAAAGATGCCAAAGGATTGGAAGAAATGGAAGCTTAGAGAAAAATGTTAGTTTATATGTAATAAATAATGATAAAAATATACTGAATACCATTTTTTATACAATAAACCAAGACCTACTGATGTCCTAAAAAAGAATAAAAGGACCCTGCAGCAAATGGCACTTAAGTGAAATACGGAGATCTATTCTCTAAAAAAAGTCTAACCTGCGTGTTATGCGTTATTATTATTCACGTTCAGATAACACCGGCCGGATAGTCTGATCCACGATAAAAAAATAAAGAGAGTTATTGATTCATTAACCAACAATGACCCCGTTTCCTCACCCATTGCGGTGGGCAGGAGAGGTAATAAAAGAGTTAACTACTGGGGTTGTAGAGCTGACCAATACCGCCTTCACCTTTAATAATTTAAGGGTTAAATTATCCAAATATATTGCGGGGGGCACAGGGGCCATCCCGTGTCTCACTCATCATACGGTGGGTAAAAAACATAAGAAAATACCCTCAGCTGGGCTTATTCATTCACTCACTATGGCCTGATCATTGGAACGGGGGAGGTTAAACACCATTTAACCCTTTAGGGTGGGATGTGCCCACTATGTCTCCTCCCTGCATCCCCCACCACTGGGCCCTTCAGGTGCGGGGCCCATCCGACACACCCTTTAGGTGCTGGGAGGGTGGATAGAGGGTCTATAGCACCCCTCTTTGATTTGAATGGTTATAAGGACATCATTAATTATCGTTCGGTGATTCAGTAAGAAATCAGAAGCCAATTTGGGGTCAAAAAGGATTTTTTTTTACCCTTTTTGAGGCACAATCGGAAATCAATGTAGGGTTTCTGCTTCTTCTTGATCGACAGCGAGGGGTAACTTTGTGGGCCCGGCTGTTTTTATTTCTTTTATCCTAAATTATGATGTCACTATGTAACACAGCATACGCCGGCACAATTCATATAAAAGGAGGAGGATATAGTTCCAGAATCTGTAGGTTATTATTTAACCTGAAGCCCGTCTGCCCGGATACTCACGGGAAAGTGTCGTTTTTATTCACTGTTGAATTATAATGTATTTATTAACATAAAGATGCTGCAGCCCGCAGAGCGAGACGTGGAGACCTCTCAAGGTCGTCTCTCCGCACCTTTTTTCTTTGTAGATGTTGAATAAGGAAGTTATGTTCGCTGAAGGCGGTTGCCGCCGTCTTGTGATCTTTCTCTCCGTCATCAGTCGCTTAAATGAAATGTGATTCATATGGAACTCATTCAAGAGTTTTTTTCTAGTTTTCTAGAACAAAAAAATGATTTCTAAACAACTTTTTTTGTAAAAACGGACGAATAACACGCCGGGGACAAGACCTAGTCCATGCTGGAAACCGGCACCAAACAAACCGGTATCACCTTTAACCATTTAAATACCCACCAAGAAACATAGAAACATAGCAGATCGGCCCCATCCGGCCCCCCTCTAGTCGCCCGTTTCTCCTGCTGTAAAGCCTCAAACCTTAATGAGTCGTTGGTCTCGTCTTAGATTCAGGAGCCGTCTGTCTATCACATGCATGTTTAATACCCTCACTGTACTACCCTCTACCACCTCTGCTGGGAGGCTGTTCCACTTATCTACCATCCTATTGGAAATGTCTCTCTTTCTCATTGTAGAGGAGATATCAATTCTCTTGGGTGGTTAGGGGTGATTTGGGGTAGCACACCTCATTTGAGAAAATACTGTGTTTATTTGTTGTCTTAATTAATCCTTTTTTTTTTAGAAATTTCATAACTCACTTGAATAGAAATCCCAAACAAGACATAATTCGCTCAATTTTTCAGAAAAAAATTTAGTTTGAAGCATAAAAAAGGAAAATTCTGGTTACATTTCTGGTTACTGGTCAATATTTATAGTCCAGATTAACTCTTGTATTTTAACGCAAAATTTAGCACTAGTTAACGACTAGTTTTTACTTGAGAGAAATTTTAATCTAGATTGTAAACTGATTTGAAGTCAAATTCAATATAATATTGAAAAAAAACCCCAAGCAAATAAATAAGAAGAACGGACAGCAAGAAAAACTTGATTAAAAATAAATAAAATAAATAAGAAAAAAAAGGAGAGGTAGATAGTGAGAAAGGGATAGATGGGTTGGGGGTGGGGGGGCCCTTAACTGATTCTCGCACCGGGGCCCTGAGATTTCTAGTTACTGTTTCTCAGGCGTTCATAATTACTTTATGAATTAATGAATGATTATGTGTGCGGGAAGAAGAATCGGTCGGAGACAAAAGAACCATTTGTTCAGTAACCTTGCTTTACATCCTACGATTACAGAAATCGTCAGATTATGTAACATCATTATATATATATATATAGATATATAGATTCCTTATATAATAGTAGAGCGGGTGAAGAATGTGTCAGAAAGTTTCCATTAAGCGAGCCGAGCCGTGACGTGCATAAAGGGCCAAGCCAGCCCTGCATCATGTATAAAAGTTAATATAGGGAGCTCTTCTAAAAGCCGTCTCCTTTGATTAAACTATACATTATATAGTCCCACCTCGCTTAAAGCATTGCTGAATAGATCCCAGAAAACGTCTCTGGCAGCAGATCACATTGTAATGGAAAATAGAAGGAAATCTAGAAAACGCGCCGCTCCATTCGGACCTCGACATCTGAAGCCCAACACACTTTAGGACCATCGACATATTCTACTCATTTAGATATTTGTTGCAATGGTGTGGGGGGGGCATTAATCCAGGATTGGAATTCTATCCTGTTTGTCGGGAAAGAAGAATTGATCCCGACTAACCTTTGCCCACGTCGGGGTCGTATTTTAAATTACCCTCCAGGTCACCAAAATATAGACCCTTATTCAATGTGTCGCGCGCAGGTTCCAATCCGAAATGATGGGTTTTCATGGAATTTCTGGTACTTGGATGATTTCCATGAAACCTCTCGGTTGCCTTTGTGTCGGGAGACTCCAGGGTTGACAATGACCCAAAAGATCATGGTATGTATGGTGGTGTCTTGCTCAGCCAAGAGTTCCATGGGGGTTCCATGGGGGTTTTGCTCCATATTGTGGTCAGTATTGGTCTTGGTCCACGACAGGTACTTTCTTCAACGGCCATCCATCCATCTTCCAGCCGTAGCTAAGAACACAACGGCCGTGGTTTGGAGGAAATTTGATTTATTTACTACCTCAACTTGACATTTTTTATTTTTATCTTTTTTTGTATAAAGATTTGTAATTGTAATTTGTCGAAACCCTGATCGCCGACTTCTTAACAGGCATTACCTCTTCAAACCGAGGAAGGAATTCACTTTTTTTTTGAGGCAATTTATTTAAAAGCATCATTTTGACCGTTATCAGGATGATGAACATACATCTTAGTCTTGTTTACTTTTTACTGCGCTGCATCTTTATTTTGACATAATAACATAAAAAAATGACCCGTTGGGTTCCAGGGAATATAAAATTACAAATATAATTCACACTTTCAACACCACAGAGGTGCCTTATAAACATAAATTTAATGGGAAATAAGAACCATTCGGCCCATTAATTTCCTCGCTTTACTGGCCTCTACTGTTCCTAATGGGAGTAAAATTTCCTACATTCCTTCTAAATCCCTGACTCTTTAGCTTTAGATCATGGCCATACCTGGGAACTTCGGGGCTCCGGCTACCCGGAGCCTTCCGCTGCGGGACGCGGCCAGGACTGCCCACTGACGCCATTTAAAGGAAAAATGGATGGGGCGTGTTAAGACCCCGCTCCCGCGACCCGGAAGAATTGGGGTCTTGACCCAGACAACCAGAAGAGCAGAACCCGGAGAGTTCCAGGTATGATTATGGCCTCTTGTTCCAACAGGAAGTTAAGATGGTCCCCAAGAACAAGAAGTTAAGATGGTCCCAGAGAACAGGAAGTTAAGATGGTTCCCAAGAACAGGAAGTTAAGATGGTCCCAGAGAACCGAGAACAGGAGGTTAAGATGGTTCCCGAGAACAGGAAGTTAAGATGGCCTCCCCCATGATATACACCTAAGCTGCAGCTTTAATACATATACATTTCTTACATTAATTACTGAACCCCATTACAGAGGTTTATTTAATGTATTGAACTGTGATTTATGGGATTTGATAAAAAAATAAAAAATCCACTTTCAATTCTTATTTTTCTTTGTATCCTCGAAATGACGATTCCTCTCATATTCTTGATTCTAGTGTTTATTTTTACCGCTTGTTTTTTTTCCCCAGTTGTTTTATTTGGTTTCTATTTATTTTTCATTATTTAAGGTTTTTTTTTGTTTTTTTACCCCAAAGACGCTGTTTTCTCGTGTACGTGTCTCTGGCCTGGAGAAAAAGATTAGCATCATTTATCGTGGATGGATTGCAATAGTAGATTGTATTCCGAGGCTACCGACCTTGGTGATGAATGGGGTCGGAAATAAAAGCCGGGGGTTTGGGAAAAAGAAAAAAAAAAACATCCAAACAAACACTCATCTGACGAGACATTTCTAATTAGAGGTTCAGCGAACCTCCAACAGAGGTGGTATTTATCTGCGCTTTACATAAAAAATATATCAAAGCACCTGTGACAAGCGTAGCATTTATACTGAAAAGGGCAGCGAAGGCGACTTGTTTCAACGGATGTGTCCGTAATAAAACACGAGACCTTTACACCAGCCTGGGATTTATATCGTAATGTAAAACCAAACCAAGCTTTCAGAGACCAGACGATAGAGAGCGAGTGGAACGCGGCGAAAAATAAAGTGAAAATACAAGATGAAGCTCGGGGGGGGGGGGAGGTGAATCTGCTTTCGTTGACGACGTAAGCTCTGGGTTCACGGGAATGATTAGGGACATAACCAGATAACTTCACCGTGACCGTTTAACCCCTTAATGACAAAGCCCGTACATGTACGGCACGAAATGCATTGTTTTCAATGGGTTTAGGGATCGCCCATTGTCCTTAATGGGTTAAAGTATACATCGTAAACAGCAAACAATAAGGAAACCCGGATGTTTGTTTTTGCCACCAACATCTACGGGGAGAGGGAGTTTCGAGCGGGATGGCATCTGTGATGTCATGATCTCCTGCAGGGATCGCGGAATTTTACTTTTTGGCATGCCAGCACATGACCATTCTGTCGCTACTACTTTTTTCACTTGCTGCCATGGAGCAAGAAGCCATATTTGGCTGCCTTCTCCACAGGCCGATCGCTGATCCCAAAAGCAGGGATCCCATTTTGAATAGTGACCAATCAGGAGCATTCTTTATTGTACAGAAATGGAACCGGACCCTATAGTACCACCATATATGAGATACGTGGTTGGCATTCTGGGGCACATTTTCGTGCCTACCACCTATCGCTTGTGTTGATTCCAGGTGTAAATCGTGCATCCAGCGGGGTGTACAAAAGACACAATTAATGTTAAAAGTTACTCTTACATTCTAATTTTGCTTGATGTACCTCTGTTGGTCAGAGCAGAGACCTCGAGGACGTGGAAAACACCCAAGCGATCCAGATTTTGAAGGAGAAGAGAAAAGAAGAACGATGATGATTACCGAGCCACAGAGTCAGAGACTCCATCCTCATATTTTGTCGCTTCTACCCTCGAAGGGTGGCATTTCTTTAAGAAGCCATTAACAGTGGAGGGATTAATTCTATTGCAAAGATAATTATTCCCATTTATAAACTTCCACCTTGAGAACAAACGTATAATTACCGCGTGACCTCCGAAAATACGCTGTTATTCTTGCGATGAAAGGAATATGCCCAAAGAATGGAATAAAAAGGCGAGAAGCGCCGCGCATTCCTGTTTCCATTCTAATTTATCGGCTCAGTTATTTGTTCCCATTTGTGGTTGGGCTCACGTTCCGTACTTCCTTTATCCGCTGGTTAGATCATTACAGTCCGTACGTCTTTAATGATTTCATTCACTCTTTCTTTTGTCATTCACAAGCATCGTTCTCCCGTAAACTCAGGCTCATCGCTAGAAACGTGGCTTCAGACGGCTTATGATGTGGAACGGGTTGAGCAACCTTGATGCTAAAGAAGAAGCTGCCAGAAGAAGACCACGGTTGACCTTGTGAGCCCACTTACTGCAAGACCTTCCACTCAATGCCTGATGTAAGACCCTAAGAACTTTAGAACATCAGGGGTAATTATACCAGACCTCTTTAGTTGTTGACGGAGATCTAGGGACTATAGCCATGGTGGGGTGAACTCTACAGATGGTGAGCCTCCATTACTTCTAGAACCCTCAAATAACAATGGATTTTTAGACTCGTTCTCTTTGTAATTAGGAACCTTGGATGTTGTTTCATTTTAGATTGGGCCACCACTGCCATCAAGTAGGGAATCGACATGGTCGTGGATCAGCTGTTCAGTTGGGGCCGTCATGGACATCTCTTTCATTTCGGGAGATATACACGGCCAGCCAAAACATAAATCGTGTGATGACCAAGTGACCTCTACTTTCCTTCCGGGAAAGCAGCAGCATTGGGTGGATAATCAGACAAAGCGGACAACAGGAGGCTGGGGGGAAAGTTTTACCATCAGTGTCACAATGCCTGCTGTATTATATGAATGAATTAGAAGATCTTTCATTCTCTAGCCTCTTCTTCTAGGCTGAGGGACTAGCAAAACCTGGAGAATTATTTTGTGATAATGATGATGATGAATTGAGTGTCCCTAAAACTAGAATATGTACCATTAATTAAAAAAAATCACGTCAGTGCTGTACATGATAACGATGCCTGGAGGACATGAATGATGAAGCAGACCGTGGACACCACCACGTCCTTGGAATATTAGGGGCCTGGTTTGGCAGCCACTATCCCGTCCGCCAGCTCATTGCCTCCCTTTAGACGCCTGCTCTTACCTGTATCGTTCCTCGATCCGGATCCCGGCTGCCCGACTACATTTTAAGCCTTTCCTATGTTGTTCCAGGATAGGCGGGACACCAGCCTATGAACAATTGCTGTACTTTTTGGTACCTCGGAGGGAATTAAAGTACAGGGGACGTTTATTTCAAAGGAGGAGAAATGTAACAATAAGAGGCCAGAATCTCACACTAAAGGGTCAGAGGCTGAGATGGAAAGGAAGGAAGTTTTACTTTACTGAGAGGGTGGTAGATGAGTGGAAGAGCCTCCCAGCAGAGGTGGTAGACGGTAATACGTGAGGGTTTAAACATGCAAGGGGGGGGGGGGGTGGACAGACATACGGCTCCTGAATCTAAGAGACCAACGACTGATTAAGGTTTGAGTAGGAGAAACGGGCGACTAGACGGGGGCCGGATGGGGCTGCGATCGCTTGCATGTTTCAGAATTCTCAGTGTAAGCCCCCTTTCACAGCGCCCCCACTGGCGTTACTGCAAAACGGGGCAAAATTGTAAGAATTACACGGAAACAAAACCTTATTTTTCTCCCGGCTTTATTACCCGTCCTTTCTGGAAGCAAACGAGAGGCCGTTTTACAATCACGGGTAATAAACCCGTCCGCTGCTTTCCGTAACAGTTCAGTGAAGCGCGCTGTAAATAACGTCATTTAATGCCCTTTAAGGTGCGGCTTTATCACAGAATTAACGGAGTGAAATAAATATTATCTCACAGATTAACATGAAATATAATCATCACGCTACATACAATAAGCACGGTACTGGTGACGAAACATTAATCGCGCTCTCTAGCATGTGAAGCAAACACAACCTTATATGAAGCTTGTATATTTTCTACGGCAACAACCAATCAGAGCTCAGCTTTCGTGTCACATGACAATTAAGTGATCCCATAAAAAAAAATAAAGAGCAAACATTTTACATGAATAAAGAATTATTTCTGGGCAGGGTTTGGGGAATTCCGCGGGACTGAGAACGGTGTTCCTGATGCCGTGTTTTCTTACAAAAGTGTCGAAGTAGTAGGTAGAACGGCACCCCCCCCCCAAAAAAAAAGCTGGTTCCGTCAGCAAAGGCCTTGGGATTTCACACGTTTAGCACCAGGCAGACACGTGACAATCTACACATCAACACAAAATACACGAGACAGCTGTCACATATAGCACAGATACAGCAACATATAACGCTAGTGTATTCACAAAGACATAATTACACTAAAAATAGCAAACATGCGCAGATACAGGGCAGGGTAGGGACTCTCCGACCGTCATATTCACTTTAACGCATATGGTGACTGAGTGGCCCCTTTAGATTGTCGGGGTGCCCCCCATTATGTATTTACCCACCGCCCCATTGATACATAACCCCCGATGAACCAGAGGGCATTAATTACGGCAGCACCTGTGGAAGAAACGGACGGCCCGAGCCTTCCTTACAATGAATTCCAAACCTATTGGGACATTTTTGAGGATTAAAACCCACTTTTTTTTAAATCATACACGGGGGGGGGGGCTCCTAGTTTATGATAATCGTTTCGGTTTCGTAGATTACGTCAGGTTACGCAATAGAAATAAAAAACACCAAGGTTCTATATAACCGGTTTGAAAAGCGATGTTATCGCCATAGCAACCCAAATGAACCTTCCTGCTGACTGCTCCTTTTTACAACGGTTGCTATGGCGGTAGTACCGCTTTCGAAATTCTGCACCAAAATCGAACTTTGTGCATAAACCCCAAAAAGTACATTTATGAAAATATGGTATTTAATTTCAAAAGCCCCCCCCACCTCCCATTAGTATGTAGTTGTACATACATGTAGAGTGCACACGAAGTAACAGTAAGAAAAATATTACCGTATATATATATATATCTCGCTACACACTATGTCAACACGTGTAACGACAACACAACCACAAAACATACTTCAAGGGGCCACACACATGTACATCGGCTAATGTCGTGTCACGCAGGATGAATAATAACGACTGCACCCGGTCGGCCCCCGTATCACCCAGAGGGGCCGCTCCATCGAGGACCTCAGGATAAAAGTACGGGAGGGAAGCTTCAAAAACACACAATAAACATTCAAAATAAAGACGATTAACCATTTCAACACCCAGGACGCCGGAATAAACACGGAAACATGAAACACGTAACACGTCGATTTCCGGGATTTTATTCTAATTTATTCTCCGCTCTTTGTATATTTTTCTAAAGATATCTGTATGATTTTTTTTTTAACAATCCCATCAATTAACTAATTTACGGCCACCTTAGACTGCTGTGACCTGCAGCTCATCACTCGTTAGCCATCTCATTAACCCCTGCACTGCTGCCCATGTCTCACGTAGACGTTCTGGAGGTTGATGAACCCGAAAGCTCGTCCTTAAAGCTGCTCCACCTCGTAAAATATCCCCAGATTCTGCATTCTGCGACAGTCAGAGATGCGCAACGGCGATCCCGAGATACATATTTATATTAATATATACCGGTATATATTAATACATCAATATATGTGGAATGGACATATATGGGACCACTTGATTAACCTTATATTTTTTTCCTGATATCCTAATTTTGAAGTATGTTTAACTTATATTTTATATATATATTTATTTTTCACTTTTGTACTCTTTTTATATGGTTTTTGATATAAGGGTTTTGGGTTAGCTTATGATGTGCGCAACTTAGAAGTTATTTTCAATTAAAGTAGCCTGAATAGTTTAGATATATATACTTATACATATATATATAGTATAAGAAACATATATAGTATATATATATAAGTATATAATATATAGTATAAGACATATATAATATTATATTATAGTATATAAGAGAACATATATAGTATAATATATTAGTATAAGAACATATATATGTATATAAATATATATAGTATAGAGAAACATATTAGTATATAGTATATAAGTAAGAACATATATAGTATATATATATATATATACGTATAAGAACATATATATGTATAATATATATAATATTATAAGACATATATAGTATATTATATATATAGTATAGACAGTATATTGTATAATATATATATATATAGTATAAAAACATATAATAGTATACTATATATTATATATAGTATAAGAACATATATAGTAATATATATATATATTATTATATAGAACATTATAGATATATATATATATATATATATAGTATAAGAACATATATAGTATATATATGTAGTATACGAATAGTCCTCAAACTCTAGCAGCTTTTATATTTACTATAACAGGGCATTGTGACCGAGTTGCCCAGGCATTTGACTTCATGCCCAGGTGCCCGAGCTCTGTGTCACTCTGCCATATCCAGGAAGTCCCGCCTCCTTTCTGTGATTTTTTTAGAGAAGATGTTGGTGGGCGGGGCCAAAGGGAGGGTACCCAACCACACAATGAAAAGGCTAGCTGAATTAGACAGGAAAGGGTATGCAAAGTGGGTGGAGCCAGGGCTGGTGGCGGGTCACAGCCGAACCCCACTCCAACTGGAAATCAAACGCTCACCCACCATTGGCTTGGTAACTGGACAAACCCACATAGCGTCCCGAGAATGCCCACTTGCCCCATGGATCACTGGGGGTGCACCTCCAATAATGTTTTGATTCCTAGGGGGCCCGACCACACTGCACACCCCTTGACCCTCGGGATTCGGACAGGGCATCATGGACATGCCCAATGGCCTCCTACCGGCCCCAGTACTGTCAAGACGCGTAAAGATGGCTTAATGCTAGGATGACCACCATTTTACTGGGGATACTGGGTCTAAAACAGACCCTCCCCAGGAAAACCAATAAGGGGGATTATAAAACAAAGTGATAACCCCCTGGTTTTGGACCCCTACTTTCCTTCCATACATTTCCTCCGTCGCCCCCATAGGGTGACTACGAACGCTGGATGTTCATTGACTACGAATATTTTCCGTGTTGAACATCAAAGGTTTCAAGGCCAAGCGTTCCTGAAGGAGCCGTTATATCGATGCGATTATTCATTTGACAAAAACACCGTGCATTCCACCTACACAGCGCACAAAACACCAAAACAAAAGACTTCCATTGTTCTGCTGACAGCCAATGACGTATTCAAATACTTCGAGAGCGTTCCGCAGCGCTGCGGGAGAACTCGTCACCAAAAACTTTACACGAATCGACGAAATATTTAAAAAAATATATAAAACATTCTTTTCTTTAACAGAAGATACTTTTAGCAATAGCCCCTTTGTAGTTATTTTTTGTGATAGATGAAATCCTAGCACTATGTTGGCCACAAAATATTTGACATCATTAAATTCACATTAAAAGTACCTATCGCTCCCTTCTTCTCCCCCTTTCCTTGCAAAAGGCTGCCTGAACCAATCAGCAACAACGAGCAACTTTATTCGAGGAGGAGAGATAACAATGGGGAGGAATAATCAGTCAGATCCTGAGAACACAAGATGGCCGTTCCCATGGTAATAAAGATTAAACTCTTCCACCACCCCACGAGGTCAGGAGCTGAAACCAGGGAGGTCGGGAGGGTCTAGCCGTGGCTCAGTTAGGGGTCCAGTAACTGCCCCGGAAGCGATCCTCCCTCTCTCTGGTTACCGGATTCTGTACTGGATGATAACTGGTTAGAATTATGTTGTCATGTAAACGTATGGAATGACACGCCGGCCTGACATCATCCACCTACAGATCCCACCTGTTACGGAAGGAGGAGAGACTCACCGACAGAACGAAACCGATCTTGTTAAACCCGTACTATCTTAGAGGCTTTTCTCACCGCTGACTACAAGGCTCTGCACTAAGTGAATCTACCCCTAAAGTTTGTTACGTTGTGTTAGCTTAGACAGTTTATAGGTTGGTGGTGGTGGGGGAGGGTAGAACATTTGGGTTCAAGGCAGTATCCCCTTACAAATCATTCCCAAGCCTCCATTGTTTTCAAGCCATCTCTCTGCTTTGCGTTCTGCTTGGACGTAGAGCGCACCAAAAAGGAACAATAACGGGACACGGAGCGCACGCCAGGAACCCCCCGAATGGGCTGTCGGGGCTCTGTGATTTCAGTCCTGAAGAAGAGGCGTTCGGGAGACGATGAACCGGTCTACTCTCTGGGGATGGAGGACAGATAACCATGCGCGAGGTTTTATTCTCAGTCCGTTTGTCTTCGGTTGCCCCGTCGGTCAGTAGACACACAGGTCTGGGAACTTCATCTCGTACACCGGTATCGAGTGATTCTGGGTCTGGCCGTACGCAGCGGTGATTGTACCGGATGGACTGGGAGGCGGCCTGCAACGGGGCAGAGACAGATGTTAATATTACCTCTCTTTCTCTGCGAATCCGTCTGCAGTATTTTGGCCTCCTGGAGTAATTCAGCAAAAGGGCGGAGAAACAACGCGCACCACGGGGACAGTCTTTGTCCTGTTCCTCCAATCAGGGGAGAGCGTGTATGCCGTGGCTCCGCCCTTTTGCGGAAGCACTCCAGGATGCCAAAATATCGCAGACGGATAAGATAGGGAGACATTGAGAGAGAGTGAATGAGGATGTGGGAGAGAGAATGAGGGTGTGGGAGAGTGATGAGGGTGTGGAGAGTGAATGAGGGTGTGGAGAGTGAATGAGGGTGTGAGAGAGTGAATGAGGAATGTGGGAGAGTGAATGAGGGTGTGAGAGAGTGAATGAGAGTGTGGGAGAGTGAATGAGGGTGTGGGAGAGTGAATGAGGGTGTGAGAGAGTGAATGAGAGTGAATGAGAGTGTGTAAGAGAGCGTCAGAGAGCACAAAAGTGCAAGAGTGTGAGAGACTGAGGGAGGAAAAGCCCCTAGTCTTAGTCGGCTCTGAGGTCTGAATTAAAGACAACGTTGATTATAAGACAAGGTCGTTTTTCAGATTTTTTTTTTCTGGAAAAAAACCTTGTCTCACAATCCAGTAAATACGGTTATATATCTTATAACAAAAAATAAGCAAACATTGGGGAAAGATTATTTGCTTTTTTTGAAAAAATTTTGAAAAATTAAAATAATTGAGCAAAAATTTGATTTAACTGATTTTATGCAAATCTCTCAATTTAAATGTTTTTCCCCAGGACAAAGGCGATGTAAATTGGTAAGCGGCTGCACGCAGTCACTGAGATTATTACTTTTAATGTGATTCATCCCACTTCAACACGGCATTTTTGAATGAACCGATTCCATTTCCTATTTATTTTCTTTCTGCTGTCAACTGACGCGCTTAGGGAAATTATCTATTATTAGATTTATGGTTCAAGCGACGGCCAAAAAACATTTCTACAGAAATGGCTACAAAGAAGCGTCACCTGCGTGGCTTTTGGCGCGATGACGATCATAAAACTGCCTATAGGTCGGCCTTTTTGATTTTCATTTTTATTGCTGGATTACGGAATGTAGGGTTTGGGGAAAATGCAGGATCTCTTTAAATAGTTAGAAAATGTTAATAGATGCTTACTGCTTCTTTTACAGATTTTAAGGGGGAAACTAAGGGGTCCCATGGAAACTAAATTCTTTCCCTCCTTAAGCATAAACCCCAGCACTGTATACAGTAATATAACCCCCCAGCGCTGTATAC
>VKOC01000381.1:0-25485 GCA_009364415.1 Spea multiplicata
TTTACACACACATATACGCACCAACACACACATATACACACACTGACACCAACACACACATATACACACATTGACACCAACACATACACTGACACCAACACATATAAACACACACACGCACACCAGCACTGTACTAAATGTGTTATAGAAATATTTACGCTGATCACTAGCACGTGACACACACGCACATACACACTGACAGTAACACACACACCGCACATACACACTGACAACTAACACACACAACACCGAGCACATACACAACTGCACCACTGGACACACACACCGCACATACAACACGACAAGTACCGCACAACCGCACTACACACTGACACACACTGACCACACACGCACATACACACTGACACACACCGCACATACACACTGACACACACACCGCACATACACTGACACACACTGACACTTACACACAGACACCGCACAGAGGAGTTAAAGACGATGCGTATGAATGAAGGGTGTAAGCGGCCCACTAGCCGCAGCGATTACCGCGAGGCCTACTGTCTAATCTGCAGGCCTGGCCGGCGACTCCACGGAACCGAAAACCAAACCTTTAACCCTTACAGGGCCCGCTTCTGGCAGACAGCGAAGAATAGAATGGCCGTGAAAACCCCGATACCGCGCATGTAGAAAAACCCAAAGTATTTTATCGCAGATTTGGACGGGCAGCGACCATGTAAGTCAGACTCGCTTGGTTGGGACAGCTGATGATGCCCCCTCACCCGGTTCCAGGTCTGTAAGCACAGTTACTCCCCATTACCTTGGCACATTTTACCCCAGCGCCCAATACTGCCCACCTCATCCTGGCATAGCGGGCACTGACCGGCAATCAAAACGCCCTGAGACAAATACCCCCTTCTAAGGAAAACACTAGCGATTCTGCCCCCACCACAACGTGCAGCAAGCACTGACCACCACATCCTCCCGGCACACACTGCACCCCACCGTACGGCACAGCTGGCACCGATCTGCTCTCATGTTTTCCGTTGCCTCTGATGCCATGGCAGACAGGGACCCTCCATGGTGGAACCCCCACAAATCTCTCAATGGCTGCAACCCCCTCAGTGGCTGCTACAGACTCATTTACCCGGGCTTGGCATCCCCTGGCACCCCTCTCACTGACTGGCACTGCACCCCTTATTCTGCATTCCCTCCCCCACCATGGCTGACACAGCAATCTCCCCTCCCCTCCCCCGGGGAACCACAGCTGGCAGCAGGCCCCACCCTGGCAGCACACTTGCCCCTAGTGTCGTCCCTGGTGCCCTTTCTCGTCCAGTCGGCCAGTCTGGTTACAACACAGGCTGCAGGCTAGGCCCGTCCCGGCCCTGGGGTGGGCAGGGGAAGGGGAGAGTCCGAGCTGTGTCCCCCTAGTTGCAGGGCAGCGGCGGGGGTCTGGTTACCTGGAGGGTCTGGCTGCATGTGTCCCGGCTGCGTATCACCCTTCTTAGCCCCGGTGCATCCCAATGACTGCGCCCGTCTGGCCGCTCGACTCCCCGCCCCGGCTGCGTTCTCTGCTGAATGGAGCCGTCACTGCGCAGGCGCGGACACCCCCACCATAGAGAGACAGGGGAGCTAGACAGGGCGTCACCACAGCAACCATGGCCATCTTATGAGGGGCAGAACAACTAGCAGAGACCATTTTTAGTAAGGGCAAAATATTTACAGGCATCGCAGGGAAACAAAAGAATGGGATGAGCTGAGGGCGTAAGAGCCGCTCAGGCACTCGCTATACGGTGTACCCCTAAATGCACACAGCAGGAGGCAGACATTTACCGGGGCCTTCAGACTGGAAGTCAAATACCCACCGCAAGCTTAAAATTAGGGAAAAATGCCAATAGGTACCATGTGCTCCATGCCAGTGTACCGTATTTACCGGTAATGCCCTCACCTGCTTTCCTGGCCCAGTTCTAAGAGGGGGCTAAATTTAAAACTATTAAATAGCCAGGCGGCACAAGCAATAAAATGAGCAAAGCAGACTTTTCGGTAAAACCATTTTCCCCATTAAATAATCAGCGTTACCCCTATAACACAAGCCACATTGCCCACGTCTTCTATCCTTTGGCATTGCGCATGCGCAGAGAAAAGGCTTTGGCGTTTATGGGCTGGGGGCCCTCAGCATAACCCATCCGTAAAGTAAATCCCAGTTTGTACTTTTCTGCCCTCTAGACATTTAAGTCTGCGTTTTGTTTGCGCCGCACGCAGCATCTTCTGTATCGGATAAGGGGGTTTCATTTTCTCATTTTGATGCCTATAGGAAGCATCGCGGTGCCCCAAATAACACACATTTGCGTTATGATGTCATGTAGATTACAGTACAGGATATGACACGTCCCTCCCAAACCGGGCAATGACATAAAAAAGGAAAACCAGGTATGGATTATTACCGATGGCATCAGATTCTTTCATTTCCTAAACGTTCTCTCCTCTGTACATCAGACCGGGCCGGACGTTGCATTTATAACAATTTGTCGTCCAGGGGGAAAATATCTCAGAGGAAATATACAGCTCCGGCCATCCGAAAAGAAAAAACCTCCCCCCGTTCTGTTACCAAACCCTCAACAAATATTAGGAGCTTACATGCAGACTTCCATTACATACAACTGGTTCTTGTGCAAAGTTTGCTTAACACCATGACAGCCAATGGTATGCTGCTGCTAACTGGACAATTCCACTGGTTGCTATGGTGATAAAACCACTTTTCAGATTTTGCACCAGAGTCACTTACAATAAACTTTTTCATAAAACTTGTAGGGCCTGCATTCGCCGGTCGTGTCCAGGTCTGCGTCCATAACCACGAAAATCGCCGAGGACTGCCATCTTTAAGGGCCGATGGTTGAATTAGCAGCTTGATCTAAATACCCCAGTCGCTGCAGCTACCAGAATCTGGGGTCCAACCCCCCCCCCCGATATATTCAGGTTCAAATAACATTTGACAAGCGATTGTAGAAGGGAGACCTAAACTGCTGCCCACAGCCTTGTTGTTCTTAAAAAGAATGGTTACGCAGAGAAGTGGCACTAATTGTCTTTTTGGGGGGCTGGGGGTAATTTCAGGCAGCTGCACAGTCTGCAGTAAAACTATCCTGGGGCTTTTTAGCGCCCCCAACGCCGAATCCCCGGTAATAACGGCAAAGATATAGCAGAGCGCACAGGGGGCAGTTAATATATTTGATTTGCAATAAAAAAAAGTTAATTTATAACAAATATTGATTATATAAAATCACTAACAGCGCTGCCTGAGATCTCATATTTCTATATTTGTCCACGAGACGTAAAAAGTAAAAAGTAGTTAAAACGCATGAAAAACGCTGCAGCCATTAGAATACAAGAGCGCGGTAATAAGAGAGTCCATAAAGCGTCCATCTAAGGATTAAAATGCAAGTCTAAATCTCCGTTACCCCATTCTGGAGGTCCTGTGCCTCCCGGCGCACGGCAAACCCCCCGCTCTCGCTCAGACACGGGGTCTCGCCGGCACGACTGAGAATCTGAATCCCAGCTTCGCACTTTGAAGAAAAATGTCTTTTTAATAAAAAGGACAAATGTTTTATTAATTTTTACTTTAATATTGAAGGCGGGTAACTGCCAGAATCGCTCATTTATAATATTTTGTTATAAAAGGGACGTTCGGTTCTTTAGATCCAAGAGGTCTTTTGCAACATTGAATGAAAGTCACTGGATATTAAACCATACATTTTACTGCGGGCGTTATACCTGCCGGCGCACCGAGGTTTCATTATTTAGAGTTTACAAAGCAAATTATCTGCAGCGCCGGCTAACGAGAGTCGCAGCAATTAATTATCAACAGCGTCAATTCAGCCCCATCGGGGGAGGAAAGTCTGTAGCCTGACGAAGGATAGAGAGCCGGACTTTGTGGCCCCTTCCTGGTGCTGCGGTAAAACATTTCTCTGTTTGGTGTAAAACCCAAAACCAATGTCTTTTATCCAAACTTTTTTGGGACTTGATCCAGACGATGCCGGCGAGTCCCATAACAGACTATCGACGACTAACACAGCTGATCCTTTAACATTCTTAGTCTGTCTGGATCTTCAACTTCTTGATCTTCCTCTTTTTGTCGGATTTGACGAGCTTTGGTTTCTTTTTGGTTGAGGTTTTCACTTCTGGAAGCTTTAATATGATTTCGTCGTCGTCGTCGCTCTCTTCCTGGTGCTCCAAACACACAGACTTTCTTTTCTCCAGCAAGGACGGAGTGCAAACCGGCGTTGGATCCTGAATGGAAGGAGAGGGTTACACGGCGAGCCACGCACCGGCTCTCACACCAGGGCTTTAGAAGGTTGTGTTTACTCACCTGGCTGTTCACAGATATGTCAGCCTCTGACGTGGCGTCAGCCTCCTTTTTACAAGCGGCCTAAAAAAATTACGCAGACAAGTGAGACCTACTGATAAATTCATAAACGGCAACAAAACAAAAAAAAATAATGGGCACATTTGGTTAAAACATTTCCCCGCGTGTAGGAATGTAACCGATAAGCTTTTTCCTGCACCCGTCATCTAGTTACCGGCAGCCAACGGATTTAACTATATAAGTGCCGTCATGGAAATGCCCAGCAGAACTAAAACAGCCCCCCCCCAGCACAGGTTTAGGTTTTATAAATAATTGCTGCAAACGTACAAATCCCGGGAAGTCGTAGTCTATGCCCTTTTCGCCAAGCCGCTTCCTCAGGCGCCGTTCCTTCTCCAGCAGTTTTTTTGTCATTTTTTGCTGCTCCTCGGGGGTCCGCTTCTTGTTGTATCGTCTCACCGCTGGAATAGTCGGCTTCTTAAAAATGGTCTCACTCCCAATAAACAGCTTGGGGTGCACCTTCTCCGGGGCGATGAACTCACCTAAGGTAAAAAAAAAAAAAAAAAGCTAAAGCATTAAACCCCACGACTACGCCTAACACCAGGTCTACCTGAAAAGTATGCTGCTTGCGGTCTGTTCGCCGTTGTGATTACATTTTGTTCAAATCAAAAATACACAAAAGACAAATCATTCTGCGCATTACATGAGTACAGGAGACAAGATCAGGCGGCTCCTCAGGTGAGATTACCTGTTTGGCAGTGAGATTACCTGTCCGGGTCACATATATCTGTCCTTCTAGAAGGTGCCCATTAATAATCATCCGCACCAGGGCTGGATAAATCTAAAGGTTGTTCAAGGGACTCTCCACGCACTAATATATTACATTTTCATGCCCCCACCCCACGCAAATACATGGGGGTGCACTGCAGAACCCCCCCCCATATGCATTTGTCCTTTTCATCTTCTCCAAGCAACCCAGCTTACAAGAGATGCATTCAGCCGTCTCCAGCGGCCCCCCGTGATACACGCCTGCACTCCCAGCGCAACGAGGTTACCGGGTTCTCTATCTACCGTCCATAGACGTACAGAATGTATTCTTCCCAGGGAAGGGCTGAGGAGAACACAGCAGCCGGCAGACTTTATTTTTATATTTTAATTTAATTTCTCCAGTTACCTGTAGAAAATAACAACACCTGAAACATATCGGGCGCTTTATCCGAGTAACACACTTACATTTTAACAACCGTTCACAGAAAAGGTAATTGTTCATCGTTTCTGCAACAATTTTAGCAACTTCATCACATTCAAACTCCACAAACGCGTATCCTTTGCTGGTTCCAGTCTGTGAAAGACAGATGCGCATTAACAGAGGATGTGTTTCCAATTCATCTCTCTCTCGTTTTCCGTGCAGGAAGAGCAAACAAAGTCCCTTACAGTTTACATCTCGTTCAAAGAATCGTAACACATGTGCTGATCCCGTCTACCACGATATTAAACACCCCTAAGGTCTAAACACTGGGGACGATTAGCGAACATTCACAGCTCGATGTCATCAGACAGAAGATACCCCCTAAAACGATGTAATAATGGAGGCGACATACAAAGACGCTGCAAGTGCACAATTTTACACACATTTACATAGGTGACGTGATTATTATTTCATGTTTTATATAGTGCCATCATGTTCTGTAGCGCTGTACAACAGGACATGACACTTTTTACAGCACTGTCGTATTACACGCTGGTGTAATCACAATTGCAGATGATTCTTTTTCACATTTTAGCCCCTTCATTTCACCGCTAAATCTATATTTCAGTCATTTCTGTGTAATTCCACTATTCGGGAGGCACAAGACTAACATGCACACAACGTACCTTCTTGCTACGGGACAAACGCAACCTCGTGACATGACCAAACTGGCGGAAATATTCCCGCAGCTGGGGCTCGTGGAGGGTTCTGGGAATGTGCCCGAGGTAAACGACTCCAGGAGTCAGGGTTTCTTCCTGCACAAGGAGAAGAATGACAGTCAGTGACCCAACTGCTCACACACAGTGTCACACACACACACACACACACAGTGTCACACACACATACACACAGTGTCACACCACACACACACACATGTTTTTTTGTCACACACACACACACACAGTGCTCAGAACACACACCTACACACAGTTGTCACACACACTATACACACAGTGCGCACACACACATACACACAAGTGTCACACACACATACACACACAGTTGTCTGTCACACACACATACACCACAGTGTCACACACACATACACACGAGCTGTGCACACACACACACAGTTGGTACACACACCACACACACACACCAAGGTCACACACACACACACAAACAAGTCACACCACAGCAACACACTCAGTTCACACACACACAGATGCCACACACAACAGTTTGTCCAACACACACACACACAGTTTGCACACACACACACAGGGTCACAACACACACACCAAGATCGCTCACACACACACACACAGTGTCACACACACACACACAGTGTCACACACACACACAATCAGAAACATTACAGCCTGGGCCATACAATGTGTGTAGCGCACATAAGGGACCACTTAGCACACAGACCCACACAAGCTTATTATATACAGACCAGGCCCCGGCTCTTTATACACGGTACACGGTACACGGTACACGGTACACGGTACACACTACACACTACACACTACACACTACACACTACACACCCCATGGTCTCTTAGCATTTTCACGTCGCCTTTCCCAGATCAGGGCTGCCAGGTATCCCCCTCCCCCTCCCGATGTAACCCCCACATACCTTGGGCTTCCTCTTGATCTGCAGCACCTTCTTCTGGAAAGATTCCTGCTGCTCGGGGTCCAAAGAGAGCACGGGCCCATCGGTAGAAGCCGGACTTTTCGCCATCCTGACAACCGCACTCAGAAACGTGAACGGGAAACCACACGTGGGTCAGACCGGAAAAAGAAACTGCAGCTACCGGGAACGGTGACACCTGCCGGCCGGAGGACTCAGCGCACCCGCCCGCACTGCATAGAGGCGCAGCTACTGGTAATGCGCCACCCTCCGGCCAAAGATAGAGAGCAGCGGTCCCACAGCGACGGTTCGTAATCCATGCGCCGCAGCGCCATCTATTGGCCGAACACACGAGTCACAGCGCCACCTATTGGTTTATATATCCTAACATTATTACCTACAGCTCTGCCATAGGTACCCCTGCACTACCCCGGAACCGCCTGCACTACACAAGATAACCTGTCTCACGGAACCCTGCATACCGACCTGTACTCCCCGGAATCCTTCGCTCGGAACCCTACTAACTACCAGGAACCCTTGTATACAGGCTTACCGGAACCTGCACATACAGACACCTGCACTCCCCGGAACCAGATCACTTCAATACCTGCCCGGAACCGCAATGACTAACCGAACCTTGCACATAACCCAACATTTCGACTACCACCGGAACCCCTGCTACCCCGGAACCTGCGCTAACCCGGAACCACATGCTCACCCAAACCCCTGTCTCCAGGAAGCCTGCCTACCCACCCGGACTCGCTGCACTACCCCGAACCCTGTTTCCCCGGAACCTCGCATACCCCGGAGACCCTGTACTCCCCGGAATCCTACTGCTCGGAACCTATATACAATCGGAACCCCTGCAACACCGGAAACTGCACTAATCCCGGAACCCTTGCACTAACCCAGAACCTGCAATACCGACAGGAACCACTTCATCTAACCCCCCGAACACTGCATACCCGGACTGCAACTACCCGGAACATTCACACAACACCCCTGCAACTCTCCGGAAACCGCCGCCTTACTCGAACCTGCTCTAGCCCGGATACCCTGACTTCCGGAAACCCACCTGCAACTACGTCGGAACCCCTGCATAATTTTACCCCGGAACTCTGCACTACCAGAACGACTCTGTACCGCCGGAACTGCCTGCCTAACCCGGAACCCCTGTAGTGAACTCCGAACCATCTAACTGCCTGGAACCCCTATAACTGACTCGGAACATAATCATACCGCGGACGAACCCTGCAATATTCCGGGAACCCTGCGTACTTCCGGAACCCTGCGCTCTGCCGGAACCTGCGCTACACGAATCTATACTCCAACCCTGCACTTACACGAACCTTAGCGTACTGTCCCGGGAACCCTGCTCAGGCCAGACCCCCCTGTGATTTTGCCCCGGCCTCCTGCATACCCGGAACCTCCTGCACTACCCGGGGACGCGCTGCACTACCGGGACCTGCACCACGGAACTCTGTACTAACCACCCCAGAACCCCTGTACTACCCCAGAACCCCTGCACCATTAATAAGACAATCACCGCACGGATGTAACCGTTAATAAGGAAGCACGTGACGCGCCAGGGTCCCAGAATACATTCATTTTGGTTTATACATTTGGAAGGCTTTGGTCTGTTTATTCATTTATTAAATGTTGCAGCTTTTGGACAATTATAGCAAAAGAAAACATATTTATAAACGGTGTCATCCCAGCCTTAAGAACCAGCTGAAGGTTTTTAAAAACCAACCTGTACAGAGGAGCTTGCAATCTACCCCATACGACCCTCAGCCTGTATCTTATAGAAACCTTCAAGATCTCCCAGTCACCGGCTGCTGGATTTGCTAGGTAATCATTTTTAACATTTATAGTTAATTTTTACTGTCCGTCTATTATAATTGCGCCAAGGACTCCGCGAAGGTGGAAATGGGAGCGCCCCACACCGGTGTGACTCACCGAATGGCCGGTCGTCATGGAAACCTTGACTTGTCATTATTTAAAGATTATTATTTATTTAATTGAGTCACCTGCATTCAAGCAGGGATATCAACCATAACATACTGGTAAAAAGCTCCAATTGGGATATGATGACAGGAGTGTAGAAAAGGAGTCGGCTCCAGACTGTGTGACTCTGAGAATCTGCCCGTTCACCCTGAGAGCATTCACCGGTCAGCTCACCGGGGGCTCCACTCTCTCTCTCTCTCTCTCTCTTTTTCTCTCCCCTCCTTTTTCCTTTTTCTCCGCCGTCTCTTCCCGTCCCCTCCATTTCTCTCACACACAGCGCAGCGTACGGTCTCGCTATCACATTGTACGGAATGAGGGCCAAACACCCTAATTGCAGGGCTGTCCTGGCCCTCCATATTCTCCTCTGCTTTAATCATATCTGAGCTTCCTAATTGGTGCATTTCTTCCTGCTATATCACAGCTGGAATCCCTGCTTGAATACAGGTGACTTTATTCAGAATATCTAACTCCTCCTGACAAGTAAATTCCAGGGCCGTTATTAGCCATTTGGCTGCCTCTATTAGTGAGTCACTGCGCTGTGATCTGTGTGAGGAGCTATTAAAGGGTTAATATTTGGGGTTTCGCAGGGGATTCGGATCGTTGTTTTTTGGTTATTCCGGTAATAATTTGAGACGCACCCCCGGCTCCGCATGGCTGAGAATGAGCGGAACTCAAACACTCGGTCACTTAGCCGAGTACATAATCATGTGACACAATATGCTTCCGGCTCAGCCTGATGACATCACATGTCGGAAGTGACTCCGAAATCAATGGTCTCCGCTGCTCCTCGGTAACGGCGGCTGTTGTTTTATCTCTGGTTTATCCCTAAATCGAAGAACCCTCAAAGGGGCGTGGACAGAGCCACAGCTCCTACCAATCAGCTCTCTGCGGACAGTAAGGTGCCGCCTCCGAGGTGACGTAATTCCGGGAAGTGGAGCTGTTGGAGAAGCGGCAGCATGTCTGTGATTGAAATGTTCGTGGAGCTGCAGAGCGGGCTGAGTGCTGACCAGGACATCCGGGAGGTGAGGGGCCCCGGGGGCAGTTGGGGCTGTGAAAGAGTCTATGCCTGGGGCAGTTTGGGTCGCCAAGAGAGACCTTTTAGCGTCTGTAAGGAATTAGGACTTGAGGCATTTGGCGCATGCTCTGTGAGGAGTAATAAGCACCAGTGGAGCTGTCCAGGAGGCCAGCAAAGTGTCTGCAGGGGCCCCGGGCCCCAGGGTTTTCCCAAAGCCCTAAATTCTGTTCCGAAGCCATAGAGTTAAAGACTTGCAGCTAATCTGAGCCGCTCCTGTACCATCTTTTGTGTCGTTATTCAGTCTTTTGGGTCGGCGTTTATTTTTCTCGTTGTGCTTTTAGGAAATCAGGAAAGTTGTTCAGACTCTGGAGCAGACGGCCCGGGAGATTCTCATACTTCTGCAAGGAGTGCACCAAGAAGCCGGCTTTAATGACAGTGAGTAGCGAGGAAACGACGCAGCACCGTAAGCAGGATGTCTGTAGCGTGTGATTCCTGTGTAATTGGCGTGTTCTCGCTGCTCTGATTACCGTTTGAGGTCATTTCAGGTTTACGTCGACCTTTATGCTAATTCTGTGTTTTTTGACCTCCTTTCTTTGCCAGTCCCAGCGAAGTGTTTGAAGGCCCGGGAGCACTTCGGCGCCGTCAGAACCCACCTTGCCACCTTAAAGACAAAATTTCCATCTGACCAGTACTACAGGTAATGAGCCCTTCGGTCGGCTCACAGAATGGTGCCAATTCCTGTATTTATGTAACTGATAATATTGATCATGTGTGGTTTCTTCACTAAATGTCACGACTTGTAAGAGACTTCATTTGGAACCTCCTGTCAGTGAGATTTAAATCTTTAAAATAACGTGAAATGGATCAGAAATCCAGTGTGGACGTTAATGTTGTAAATGATTGTAGAGGAACACTGCTGATTTCTGACATAGAGACACCCTTTATCACTCCCATCACACCTGTGTCCCAATGGCCCTTTATGGAGTGATAAAGGGCCATTGGGACATCACTCCTGGGTTCCAATGGCAACATTGTGTTCGCTGATCCGAGTTTAAGTTTAAAAGGCTAATTGATCGTTAGAAACCCTTTTGAAATTAGAAATTTCCACAGCTGAGTGGCCCCAAACATATATATATAATAGGTTTGTAAAGTTAAGAAAAACACTATTCATATCCGCAGGTTTCATGACCAGTGGAGATTCGTGCTGCAGCGTCTTGTGTTTCTGGCTGCGTTTCTGGTGTATCTGGAAAACGAGACGCTAGTAACTCGTCAAGCCGCCGCACAGATATTGGGAAGTAAGTCTTTCCGACGCCGGCTGTTTGAGGTTCATGCTTTCGTCTTCTGCCTGCTCATTGCATCGCTCGTGTTTTGTTTCAGTTGAGTCGGAGCGAGAGAAAGGGTTTCATCTCGATATCGAGGATTATCTGTCTGGAGTGCTCAGCCTTGCCAGTGAGCTTGTAAGTATGAATGACGGTTATTACCTCGTATATCTATGGAAATATTCCAGAACCAGCACAAGGTTTAAATGTAAACCAAGTTTTTGGTCTTGTACTTAGACTTTTCCTTGCCCCCCCCCCCCAGTCCAGGTTAGCTGTGAATAGCGTGACCGCCAGAGATTATGCCCGGCCCCTTCGCATCGCCGCCTTCATCAACGAGCTGGATTTTGGCTTTCGACTGCTCAACCTGAAAAACGACTCCCTGCGCAAGCGCTACGACGGCCTGAAATACGACGTGAAGAAGATCGAGGAAGTCGTGTATGATTTGTCCATCCGTGGGCTCAGCAAAGATCTGACCACCACCAGCATGGACAAGCAGTGAACGCCTGCGTGACGTCAGACTGCAGCCAGGCCGCGGTGAGGATGGTGGATCTGGGCTGGTGTTCATTCCTGCTTGGCAGATTGGGGCGAAAACTGCAGAAAAAAGGCAAAACCGATATAAACCATGTTTTTACAGAGGATGATATGTATCCTGTTTGAATAGTTGTTCTGTTATGGGTTTGTTCTCTTGCTGATGATGATGAGTGTTTTGTTAGCTCCTGTATTTTATTTTCCTCGTCTGTTCTTTGGAAAATAGTTTAGTTTAATCCTGTTTTCTGTAGTAAAGCTGCCTTCAGCCACTTATGCCTATTTAGCATGTTTTCGATGAAAACTCCCATTGTGCTAAGCCAGGCATTGGCAGTAGGCTATATGAGTTGTATTCACAGGGTGGAAGAGTTGTGGATAACCCTTTGTGATACATTTGTAGGTCGTGGTGCCTTTGGGTGAACATTGTCTGAATTGCAATAAGAAGGTTATGTTTGCTAACGGTTTAAGAGTTCCAGCATCTGACCCCCCGGCCCGAACTCCAATTTGTAGACTGGTGCGCATGGGGCATGCTTGCTTAAAAACATTCAAAGTTTAAATGTCTGTATATCCCCCGGCTATTGGCTAATCCATCAGCGCCCAACACCTGTCAGCTGGATCTTTAGTGCGCTGGACATCGAGGGCATTTGTTTCTGTTTGGTTTACATAAGTGGTAATGTTTTTTGACTTGAATGTTCTCGTTTATTCATTTCTACGGCAGGACGATGTTTGTCAATAAACATTATCTCCTGCTTTCTGTTGGCTTCAAGATTTTTGCAGCATAAAGATTTGGGTCGGGAACACAAATTGCTCCAAGTTTGCTTCTATGCTAACTCTTCGAAAAGGCAATTTCAACATTCAGGTCTGTAGAATCCTGAAGAGTCTGAAAGCTTTTGACATTGAGCGTACTTTATTTTGTACTTTATTTTGCTCATGTTATCTTGCTGTACTTTAGGTGTGTGTTGCATGGAGATTCTCTCAGGCGTACCCTGCAGCTGTGATAAATGCTCATCGCTCCTGCGGCGTGCGTCGGGTAGTGAGTGAGTGTAATAAAAGCTAACATATTACCCTCTTCTATCCTACAACCTGCACCAGGCAATCGCAGTAATTACAAATAAAATTATAAAGGGCAGCCAGTTCAGATGCAGGGTGCTGCGTGATCTGCTATAAACATGAAGTCGACAAAAAATGTTACCATGTAGCCTCCCCCTCTTTTTCTCATCATGCATAGGGAAAAGGGGTGCAATTTTGGTCTCCCTTCTCTTGTCCTCTTAGTTCCAGCTCTTTGACAGCCATAATGTTTCATATTGTTTAGGCTAGGCTAACTTTAATTTACCTTAAAGTGTGGGTTCCCTCCCTTGCAGATCTCAATCATTCTGTAGGCAACAATCCAGACGAAAAGAAAGCAGAAACCCGATACCTCTATAAAAAAAAAAATAACGGGATGTACGAAGAGTAATATGTTTTCGAGACACGAGTGCCAGACTCCAGCCGTGTGTCATGTATGTGGCAATAACAGCTTGTTTTACCAGCAGAGGGTGGAATAGAAACATAAAAAATGTCAGCAGCTCGGCCCCTTTCGGAGCGTTTGGTCGCCCGTTTTTCCTGCTGTAAAGACTCGAACCTTTATGGATCCTTGGATTTTCGATGTGTTTTATTGCGCTTATATCAGCTGTTCTGATTCTTTTGTGAATTAGAAACAAAGCACCAAATCTGGACCAGATGTTGAAAATCAAATTTTATTGGGATCCTCACCCTCAAAATGACCCGGTGGACCCAGCGAAGAGGGCAGAGACGACGAGAAAGCCCCGTCTGGAAAAAGGAAATGGGGGGGGGAACGAATCAAGTGCAAGCCTTTAATTAATATAATTACACGGCTCAGCGCTCTGTCACAGGCGTGACCTTGGAATGTGGCGCGATATAATAACACGGCTACGAGAGCATTAATAATAACGCAGATCAGACGTAAATACATCCTCTCGTCAGCCGGAAGAGCGCTCACTCACCTCCGTTAGACCGCTGGACTCCATAGCTTAGTAAATTAAAAGAGGTATCATCACCCAACTTAATGAGTGGTTCGGGACATCGGTGATGGACAAGTGTTGGATTTCAGCCCGGTTTCCTGACGCAGCCCTGTTTGCCTGGGGATTCGGCCTCGCTGTAGGGAATGCCCACTCTGCTGAGTCTACGGGGGCCGTTAATGGGATGGGCGAAGCTCCAAGGAACCATCTGCCACCTGCCTATTGTGCTACAGGGGAGATTAGCCTCTCCTATGTCTATTACGGCTCAGGGATCATGTTCAGAATGTTGGGGTAGAATTGGAATGATCCGTACTTAAATGGAACAGCCTCCCAGCAGAAGTGGTAGAGGGTAATACAGTGAGGGTATTAAACATGCATGGGATAGACAGACGGCTCCTGAATCTAAGACGAGACCAACGACTGATTAAGGTTTGAGTCTTTACAGCAGGGGAAACGGGCAACTAGATGGGGGCCGAATGGGGCCGATCTGTTTCTGCCCCAGACTTTGTTTAATGAACGCAGGCGGCTGCTCTGTTACTCTGCAGTATTTGGGATTTCAGGGATCCGGACAGATAATGCTAAGGTGCCGGGGAAGGGATTATTGCTCAGTCACTGGCTTCTCAAACCGTTAAAAACAACTATTTAAGCCCAGATGCCCCTGCAACGCACACCTCAGATACCCCGTGCGTCGAGCCCGGCTTGCGCTTGGTTACGCGTCTCTATTATCTTTTTTATTTGTTTTCCGCTTCTGTAAACCCTTTGCTTTTATTTTCACCAATTCCATGAAGTTTCACAATTGCTTATCTGATCTTATTTACTAAAATGTCTTTACTGAGGAATGAAAAGTGCAAAAAATAATCAGTAACAGATTTTTCCAAACAGAAGTATCTTTTTCTGCCTGAACGTCCTCATTCTGCATTTCCACCGAGTCTCCTTTGGTTCTGCAGCCAGGACATCAGGACAGATTTAAACCCCTAAATTGATTAAATGCTATGAGATGCGGTGCCCCCCCCACCGGTTTTTGTCTTAGCAGATTTCTGTTTGTGCAGATCATATATACCCCTGTTCAGTTCATATAGGAGTCGGGACCTGCTGTGTGCCGGGTCCGGGACCTGCTGTGTGCCGTGCTTAGGACCTGCTGTGCGCCGGGTCCAGGACCTGCTGTGTGCCGTGCTTAGAACCTGCTGTGTGCCGTGCTTAGAACCTGCTCTGGGCCGGGTCCAGGACCTGCTCTGGGCCGTGCTTAGGACCTGTTCTGGGCCGGGTCCAGGACCTGCTCTGGGCCGGGCTTAGAATCTGTTCTGCGCTGTGCTTATCATGATGTTCGGGAGAGCGTTTCGACGTTTCTTCCATGATCCCAGCTCCCTAGAATAGTTCTTGATTTGTCTGTACCAGTGCTGAGTTCGCTCGGTGTCTCCGTCCCGGAACACAAAGCCCTCGCGCCTAATCTCAAGAAGTTCGAAGGTCTCCTCGCAGTCTGGGTCGGAGGACACCACACAGTGGCCAAGTTTTAGGGGGTCCCTAAGCATCACAAACTTCCCACCGCTCTTGTCTTTGATAAGAACTAAGACCGCGTCCTTCACGGTCTGGTTATCAGAGCCGCCCTCGAGGCTAGACTCAGACGTCCTCCTTATATTCACCATCAGTAAAGCCTGTACGTTCTGGAACTTGAGAGCCCTGCAGCCCTTCTTGACCCATTGTCCGTCGGTCGGTTGTGCCATCTGCAGAGCTCCCTCCTTGATAAACCGCGTCTCTTCTCTCGGCCATGCCATGTGCTTGAAGGCCATCTCCCTCATCTCGATGTTGGTCACTTCCCTGTTTTTCCTGCTGTCTCTGCGGAAGGAGCGCAGCGTCCAGGGGTTCCCCTCCTGCTTGGTCTTCATGTTGATGTGCTCCAGGTGCGACTCGATGCGGCTCTTGGCCTCCCACAGACTGCCGTGGTCCGGGTGAAACTCTGTGGTGCTTTTCAATATTCGACTTAACAGCAGCGGGTACTTGGTGACCCTCTGTAAAGGAGCCATGAGGAAGGACCTGAGGTTCATGCGCCTCAGCGCCGTGTTATCGTTCTGAGACACATCCAGAAATATTCTAAAGCGGGAAAGAAAAAATAAACGTCATTTAGAAAGCGTGATTTAAATAAAAAAACTGCTTTTTTTGGGGGGGGGAATACTTTAAGGGGTGTCTCACCTCAGCAGCTCCTTCTCCTTCTCCAAAGCGTTGAGCGTGGCCACCGAGGTCGGCTGCTGCAGGCAGTAGACCTGGAACGCTGGTAAGATGTTCACAAACTCCAGGAAGACCTCGCCGATACACACGGTCATCAAGTCATCGTCGCCCTGCGGACAGATAAGAAACACTTAATACCCGCTTGTCTGCCCATCGCCCTCGTGGCACCAGGAGGTTGGAGAGGCAAAGACCCTCGGGGGGGACCAACGGCTCTTATCTGCCAGCAAACTCTATGTTTCTTTGTTCCTCGAGGGGTTCAGCATTCTGGAAATTGATCCATTTTGGGTTTACGGGACAGAATTTACCCCAAACCAGTTATCAGCCGTTTCCTGCCCCAGACCCCAGACTCCGGTCCGTCAGGAACGGCAATAATATTCAAATATTGTATTTATACGAAGAAAATGTAAGCAGTGATTATCATCCGTATCGTAGGTGGAGGTCAGTCGTTCCTCATTAACCCACGATGGGTTTTATCAATTTAGACCAATCGCTCTGTAACCACAGGCAACGAGGTTTGAGCGGCTGATTCATACATTGCAAAAATCATGAGGAATGCGAAAATATTTTTATTACATTTTTGCATAACCCCTGAGGTGCCCCCCCCCCCAGACATCAGCAAGCTTAACAATAGGGGGGGGGGTTAACGGGGAGGAATAATCCTGTAGACCCTTATGAAGTTAACATTTTGGGGGGGTTGGAAAGCTCCAGGGGGGATCTTCTCAGGGAAATGGTAATAAGGTATCATGGAGTGTACCTGATCCAGAGACTGCTCGATTTCTTCTTGCAGGACCTCCAGGAACTTCTCGTTGAGGTCGATGAGCTCCTGTATGTTGCTGAAGACTATCTGCAGCTGGTCTTGTGTCAGAAGGCCGGCGGTCTGCATGGGGATGTAGAATTCCTCTTTGATTATCCTGAGGTCCTCCCCGTAGCTCGACTCCGTGTTTACAAACTCCAGTATGGCCTCCTTGCGCTCCATCCTGCGCATGACGCATTTACTGCACAGAGTCTCGCGTCTCTTGCCCCGGCTTTCGGTGTCGACGGCCGAGTCCCTCTCTCCGCAGTCGGTGCACGGGCGGTGAGCCTCCCAGGCCTCCAGAGAAGCTGCAGCTTCAGCCACCTTGGCCCTCCACTTCCTGGACATGGCGTCCCCGATGCCGCTGTCGGCTCTCTCCACCTCCCCCGGTTTGGCCGGCCTGCTGCCTTCATACTCTTCGCGGTCGTCGTTGACGCCGACGATCCCGCTGTCGGTGCTGAGGCTGCTGATGTTGCTCCAGCGATGCCGCGATCGGTGAGAGGGTCCGCCGGTGCAGCCGCCGTCCTTCCCCGAGCTGCAGGACGTCGTAGTGTTGGCTTTCGTTAGCACCGGCCCTGGGCAAGCAGAAAACGCTAATTAACGGGCGGAAGGGAAAATAACGGAATCGCTGAATCTGATTATTCCTCCTTAAAGTAAAAGATTTTATTACCTAAGAATAAAAAAGTTGCCCTTTATTTATATTCCTAAATACAATCCCGGCCCCCCTGGGCTACAGGGTAATAATGGCAGGTACCGTTATCCCTGTCTTGCCTCCTGCGCTGCGCATGGTGCCGAGCCGCAGCCGCGATCTTCAGCTCCAGCTGCTTGCGCTTCACCGCGTCCGTGGGCATGGGGTCGCTGAAATGGGTGCGCAAGCGGCACCCGCGCTGGCTCCTGCCCGTCTCCGCCGATTCGTGGCTCATGTCCGAGCTGGACCTCCGGCACCCGGGGCTGCAGACCTGCGCGACAAATCAGCCGTTACCCTCCACGTCTCAGTAACGTCTCCGAGGAGCCGACCCGCAGAGCCTCCCACCCACCGGCTCCGCTCCCTGCGACATCTCTCACTCCCCGCTATTTGCAGAGATCGCGGCTTAGATGGCGGCCCAGAAGGGTCCGGCGGGGCAGGAAGGTTGGGGCAGGTAGGTAGGTGGGTGACTGACCACCACGGGGGCAGGAGGCGGAAGCGCATCGCACAGGAACGGGTTAAAAAGAAAGATAAAAAGAATCTCCTGATGATATTTTAATGCTTTCGTCTGTAATCTGATTTATCAACGTATATTATGATTATCTCACAATTCTGTAATGATAATAATAATAATAATGATTATTAATAATAAGAGTTAGCAGGGGTTACTGTATTGGCGGAGACAAAAGAGAGAGGGGATGGGAGAGAGAAGGGAGAGAGCGGGGATGGGAGAGAGAAGGGAGAGAGCGTGGGATGGGAGAGAGCGGAGGGATGCGGAGAGAAGAAGGGAAGAGGGGGGTGGAGAGAGAGAAGCGGAGAGGGGGTGGGAAGAGAAGGTGGAGAGAGAAGGCAGAGAGGGGGGGGTGGGAGAGAGGGGGGGTGGGAGAGAGAAGGGAGAACAGGGGGGGTGGAGAGAGCGGGGTGTGAGAGAAAGGAAGGACTAAGAACCACGTCCGTGGAAGTGATAGAGAGGAGGGGTGGGAGAGAGAAGGGAGAGAGCGTGGGATGGGAGAGAGCGGGGATGGGAGAGACATTTAAACGAAGTACAGGAAGGAGGAGAAAAGTTGTCCCAGAATCTCACACTAGAGAGTCCGAGGCTGAGATGGAACGGAAGGAAGTTTTATTTCACTGAGAGGGTGGTAGATAAGTGGAACGGCCTCCCAGCAGCAAATAATTTTGTCCAGAAACAGATTCCCGCAGGTCTTTGACTGATCCTTATATATTATTGGGTCTGACGAGCGGCTGTCGGCTGCGTGCAGAGCCCCGGCCGTCCTAAGCCTGCGCGTCACACTCAGACAGCCTTAATCCCCCCCGCCGAGTATCCGCTGCTAATGAGCCGCGTAACTAACCAAAAATACCGAGCGAAAAGCTCCTTTTATTGTAGAAATAACAAAAGCGTTCAGCTGCAGCCAGAAGGAAAAGCCCCCCAAAAAAAGGAAGAAAAGGGAAAAGAAGAAAAGAGATGACGTCAGAGGAAGGCGAGAGCTTTGAGCTGCGGGGACCGTGGGAGGCGTCAGGTTATTTTTAAATGCCCCTCGCTCTGACACACGGGGGTCTCGGGGCAGGAGGGCAAAGCTTCTGTAAACTGAAATGATTTACATGGAGATAAAGAAAGGCAGCCCACCCTTTACAGTCTGATTCTGCACCGCGGGACCCCCGGGCGCTGCCCGCCCTAATGACACTTACGCTGGATTTGCCATCAGCGGCGACCCCGTTAGCTGACGTGGTCTGGCGGCTCGATGTTGCCATGGAGACAGCCGGAGATCGATTGTTTTCCTCCTGCGATGGGGTATCGTTTTTCGGAAGGTCACATGATACCCTCGCCAGCGGCTCGGCAGCCGTTTCAGCGCTGCAGCTGGGAGGAAAGTAACACCATCAGCAACGGCTTAGAACCTGCGCGGCGGAGGACCCCGTCCTAGAACCCACCCTGATGGGAGTCTGAGCGCTCGGAAACATTAGAATGATCTGGAGTTAACGTGAATGTTATTCGGATTCCCTGGTGAGCGGCCGCCTCGGGCCGCGTTCCTCCCGGAGAGAAGGATATATAATATATATAAGATATTGCGCATGTTCAACACGTAGAGCGCTAACACCTCCATATATACAGCCGTAATAAACAACCAGCAGCCTTCTCCAGATCAGGGCAAAAAAAGAAACATTAGTGTTACCCCCATCATCCAGGGGGATAAAAAGTTTAAAACTGGGGGTGCTGACCTGCCCCCCGAAATCCACGAAACCGCACTCACGGGGTAAGATCTGAGCTATAAGAATAGCAAGCGAATGTATGGATCAAATATAAGCAATTATTCTCAGCCTGTGAACGTCGGATGGATATTCACGACGCACTACGGTGTTACACACCTGCGCTGGGCGGCAGATCGGGGGAGTATTGGGGTTTCTGACACAATGTAAATGACATATTATTTACCCAACAGCAAGATGAAACATTCTCCACATTAACTATACATTATACAGGGCATCCCACTGATTTATATATACATTATACAGGGGGTCGGTCACTGATTTATCTATACAGAGTACAGGGCCAGTCACTGATTTATCTATACATTATACAGGGGCCGGTCACTGATTTATCTATACATTATACAGGGGCCGTCACATGTCACTTGATTTATCTATACATTATACAGGGGGCCGGTCACTGATTTATCTATACATTATACAGGGGGCCGGTCACTGATTTATCTATACATTATACAGGGGCCGGTCACTGATTTATCTATACATTATACAGGGGCCGGTCACTGATTTATCTACATATCCAGGGGCCGGTCACTGATTTATCTATACATTATACAGGGCATCCCACTGCTTATATCTATACATTTATACAGTCACTGATTTATCTATACATTATACAGGGGCACTGGGGGCCGGACACTGATTTATCTATACATTATACAGGGGGCCGGTCACTTGATTTATCTATACATTATACAGGGGCCGGTCACTGATTTATCTATACATTATCCAGGGGGCAGGTCACTGATTATCTATACATTATACAGGGGGCCGGTCACTGATTTATCCATACATTATACAGGGGGCCGGTCACTGATTTATCCATACATTAAATCGTTACCTCTTCTTGATCAGATCCAGGGCTGAGCCGATGAGCCCGTCCTTCATTCTCTGCAGTTTGGCTCCGTAGCCGGAGAGGTCAGCGGCTTCTAAAAGCAGAGACGGACAGCAAGAAGGAGAACGGGCTTCAGAGGTCTGACCCTGCGCAGCCACGTTTTTTTTGCCACCAGACACATTGGGCTCACACAACACAAGCTCGTCTCTCTCACCGCGCACGGCAAGCGCCTGGAACGGAGACCTCGGGGCCGGGCCGGAGCAAATGGGAGCGGAGGAAGCGAACCGGTATGGGGGTGACTGAGCTCTGCCGCCTAACGAGCCATGCGGTGCAATGACGGGGCCGCACGTAACGCCGTCCCCCGGGTCCACCGGGTCACCGAGGGCCCGACTACGAGTTCCTGGCACTAACGCACTTGTGTCATCATTACCCGGTCTGCGGTTTTCCGCCATATCCGGCAGCCAAGACCTTCGGCCCCCGCCTGGTCCGGGTATCGTTTTGGACGAGAGCTCCGTGTTTTCCTGGCGGACGTCGCTATTTGCCCCGGCGCCCGTCTCCTTGCTGCGCATCCTCTTAAACTCTTGGAATGTCGGTAGGTACAGTTTGCCCTTGAGGCTCGGGGCGGTTTTGGCTGCATCCGCTTCCCAGAATGAGCCAGAACCCGGCCTCTGCTCTTTGAAGGACTCGGCGGTCTTGGATTTGACCATCCCGCTGCTCTCCTGGTCTCCGTCGGGAAGCGCTAGATTGGGGAAGCTGTTTTGCCTTCGGAGCTGGAGCCTGCGCATGGCCTCCTGCTTGATGCGCTCTGGGCTCGTCCCGTAGCGCGCGAGGCTCGCGCATCTCCTTGCGTTTGCGCTGTCGGTGGCCGTCGAGCCGCACGTCTGTCTGCATTTGCAGCGCTGGCGCGTGGCGCTCTCCGCAGGGACGTTGGCCAAGCGGTTGCTGGCGTGCGTCGGGGGCCGCAGAGGCCTGCTGGGTTCCACCATCTTGGAGCTGTGGGTTCTCAGCTTCTCCTTCAGTTCTCGCTTGGCGTCGCCATGAGCGGCTTTGTCTTCTGTGGTAGGAAGGAGCCACTGGTGGACTTTGGCAGCGGGAGGCGCCGCCGAGTCTCGATGTCCGACTATTCTCTCCGCAGAATGGCCACAGATGTCGGCCGCGTGCCGGAGCGAGACCTCGGCAGAAGCTTCCGGCGAGTACCTGGGACTCCTCCAGTGCAGGCTAAAGTCACCGTCCAGGCTCCTAAAGTGAGCGTCAAGACTCGGTTCTGAGACGGCCGCCCAGGGAATGTTCTCCAGACTCCGATACAGCCTGGTGGTCTCATTGCTGATGGATGTGGCGCTATCTGCATGATACCCCTGCCCGGGGTGAAAAGCCCCTATGCCGGAGTGATGGCTCTCTAAGCTCTTTAATGGATGCATGCTGCCGAGCGACGTCTCCGGGGGGTCTGTGCGCGGCCGATAAGTCTGGGGGCTGGAAATGATTCTGGAATGGTGGGTTTCATCGTCGCGGATGTATGTCATAGCAGATGAACATGGGAGCAGATCTGCACACGGATGTTGGAGGAGACCCCCCGAGAATGGCTCCCGGTGATGCTCCGTGTCCATAACATGGAAGGAGGCCGGCGGGTACTCACTACGTGGCACTTCCTCCTCGGGGGGGCGCTGGAGCGACGTCAATGTCTGCCGATAAACCCTTCAAAACAAGAAGAGAGACGTCAATCATCTGAGACCCCCAGAGATCTCCTACGGGGGTCCCGGCTGGGCGCTTACATTTCACTCATTCAGCTTTAATACCAACTGTAAAATATGAGCCGCTAGGAGGGCGAGGGGTCCGATGATGACCCCCACAAAAGCCCATCACATACAAAAGCTCTGATGCCCCCTTTTCTCCCCTGATGCCCCTCTCTCCTCCCTGTTACCCCGCCGATGCCCCTATTATGATCGATAAAGCCTGTCCCTCGGGGGGTATTAGAGGCGGCATTTCATTAAACCCCAGGGGCAGGAATTTATCATTTGGAAGGGTTAATAATACTATTATCTCATGATTAACCCTTTCAATGACATCAGACGATGATCTGGGCATTGAAACCCCTCGCGGGTTATTGTTGCCCCAAATAAATAAGGGGGGGGCTGTTGGTTCCTTCGGTGTAAATAACTTATACATAAAATCCAAAAATGATTTAAATTGAATGAATAAATAAAATGTATTCTCTCTTTTTTCTGTGGCCGGTTTGGCTGCCGCCGGCACTGACTGTCGAGCCGTCACTGACTGTAATAAACTGTCCCGTGTATTTGTCCTGAACGCCGGTCCTGGCAGTGAGTGGGTTAATATTCCCAAGCAGCCGAGCGCCCGCCGCACTCCGCTAATGGACTGAAGCGGCGACCCCCAGCTCTTCCGTCTAACCGTCCGCCGGGAGCGCTTGTCTGTAATCGGAGAAATGAAACGACGGAATAAAACGGCGCTCTGGGCGCCAACCGCACTCCCCAAACAGCGTCAATCACTCATAGCTGCCAACTATCCACAATCTCGGTGCCAGTCTCGCCTCCTTCGAGCAACTCTGTCCCATCCCAGAATACAAACCGTACGGGGCGAGGAGCGACAGCTCTGACTAAACCTATGACCATTCCTGGGGTTTTTGCCCCAATCTCAGTGTGAAGGGGCAGATTCTCGGAGTCACAAAGTCTGGGGCTGCCTCCATCCTACCCCCCCCACCCCCCCCCCGGTTGGTGCTTTTGCTCTCCATTATCATATCTGAGAGCTGTCCGGGTTTAGCCAGGAGACTCGGGGTAAACGTTGCTTCCCAGGGTCTCCGGGTCACTACCGGGAGACTCTGATTCGCGGGAGCGGCGTTGCGGCACGCCCCACTCTCCGCCCACTGCATGACAGGCTATTAAAGGGTTAATATTTCAGGGTTCTCAGGGTCCGCTCTTGTATTATGGTTATCACTCCCCACCGTGTCGGTCTCCGGCCGTCACCCTCTTATTATCTTGTTTGCCAATCGCCCGCTGGTTGCGGAATTCTAGTGGTCTGACTGAGAGCCGAGCCAATCAGGAAGCGCGGAATATTCGCTGTTAACGATCCCTCTTTAATGAACCCGGCGCGTCTCTCCCCGCGCTGACCTTAATTGATACGCCGTCTTCTCATCCTCGTTATCTGAGGGTATAATAATGAGGTCGGACTGGGGAGGAATTTCTCGGTGACACCGCTGATTGACAGGTCACTGTTTACCGGAACGAGGGCGCCGATCGCTCTGCGGGGTCCCGTCTCGTTAATTCATCCACGTGCTCATTAGCCACAGATGCAGTAACCAATCACAATGCGAGTTCAATGTATTGCTGGACTGTGAGCAGCTAAGGGGTTAACCAGCAGGCTGCAGTATGAATGGAGGGTGAGGCTGCGGTGGAACCGATGAGTTAAGCGGCAGCCGGGCAGAGGTGGGAGAGCCGGGTCTGTCCTTCACAATAAGTGACGCGCGTAATGAGCCGTCTCGCCCGAAATGCATCCGGCCCCTGATGGACGGCTTCGCCCCGCATGCTAATTGTGAACAAGAACCCAGAGTTACGGCTTGGAGTCTAATGCCTGGCAGAGAGGAGGCAGCAAATCTCACACCGGGGCTCTCTGCTGGGAGGCTGTTCCACTTATCTACTACCCTTTCAGTTGTCGGGAGTTCTCCTGCCTGAGATATCTGAAGGGTTAATAAGGAAATTAAATAATTGAAATGTAATCGTTTAATGTGCCCCCTCCCCCGTGTGAGCGGCGCGGTCTGCCGTCTCTGGGGGGTTAAACGCTCCATTTAGTAGATTTGGGGTCTCAGAGATCGAGGGTCCGGGCCTCGGAGATCGGGGGTCCAGAGATCGGGGGTCTGAGTCTCGGAGATCGGGGGTCCGGGTCTCGGAGATCGGGGGTCCGGAGCTCCGCGGAGGGATACTTTGTATCTCGTGCCGGCTCCGGGTGCAAAGCATTAAATCACTTTAATTGCCAATTTCCCGCCTCTGCCGGATCTCCCCGCCGGCTTCTCGTTATAATTGACATTTTCAGCCGATGGGGAATTTAATCAGGACGCCGTCCGCCAACATTACATATTCCGGGGGGGGGCCGTCATGGGGTTACTCAGAAAGCAAATCTGACGGCATATATTCCTCCCAAGTAATTTCTTCTCTCCCTTTTTATAAATTGATGAATTAACAAGAACAATACCGTTCGGGGTCAACAAAAAATTTGTCAGAATCATTTGGATGCTTTATCAGCACAGATAAATCTTTTAGAAAAGTAGGAGAGACGAAAAAAAAAAACGAGAAAGAGGAGGAAAAAAGAGAGAGAAAAAAAAATAGAGGGGAAGAGAGAGCGAGAGGGGAACAGAGAGAAAGGAGAGAAGATAAAAAGTGAGAAAGGAGAGAAGACCGAGGAGGAGTGCGGCTCGGGGGCCCCGGCCGCTGGGCCATAAAGAGGTAAACCTGGCCAGGTGGCAACCGGAGCCGCCGAGGACCCGCCGGCCGTCCAGGCGATGGGATGTGTGACGGACATGCGAGGACTGAGCATGATGGGAGTTGCTGCTCTCATATATTTAACGCGGTTCCATAAATTAATCGGCAGGCGGTGTTTTTCCGGCTGCCGCCGAGCGCTGGGGGGGGCATTTGGGGCAGAAATCCTCCCGCCCGCCCCC
>VKOC01000384.1:0-19011 GCA_009364415.1 Spea multiplicata
GGGGGGGGGGAAGGTAATCCAGACCCTCTTTCAAAAATCAATGGCGTTGCCAGGACTAAGAGGAGCTCTACAGAGGACTCACAGCCAGACTGACAACACGAAGCTGCCTCTCCTCCTCTCTCCTCCTGCACTCTTTGTCTATTCACATCACATTGTGCAGGGATTCCCGATGCCTGCAGCTCCTGCCCTCACGGTCCTTCTTACCACGTCTGCTGGAGCTGAAAGGGCAGCTTCTGGTGGCAGCTCTGCCCGGTGTGGTGCTGAACGGACAGCTCCTGCCCCCCAAAGCTGTCTCCGTTAAAGGTAGCAGCGCAGCTCTTGGCCCCCAGTGGGTGCTAGGTGGACAGCTCCTGGTGAAATTGCTGCTTGTCGGTCTAAAAAAAAAAAGACAGCTACTGAACCCAAAGCTGTCTCTCTTGGTCACACATCTGCCTCAGTAGGTGTTAGATGGACAGCTCCTGGCCACACATTTGCCCCAGTAGGTGTTAGATGGAGAGCTCCTGGACACACATCTGCCCCAGTAGGTGTTAGATGGAGAGCTCCTGGACACACATCTGCCCCAGTAGGTGTTAGATAGACAGCTCCTGGCCACACATTTGCCCACTGAGTGCTGGATGTGCTGGTGCTGAAAGGGCAGCTCCTCAGAGACTGAGCCCAAACTCTGAGACAGCGCCTCCCTCCGGTGCCTCCTCTGCGGGGTCACTTCCCAGGCTCTGCTCAGAGGCTCTGCTCCCCGGGCTGCTTCTTGCGCTGGGATCCAGTGATGTGCAGGCAGGCAGGCAGGCAGGCAGGCAAGCAGGTCCCTGAGCACACCATCTGCGCAGGCGCGCTGCCTTGTTGCTTCTAAGAAAGACTGATTCACTTGGGTCCTAGTGCAGGCAGCACTCTAATCCAACACAGGAGTAAGAGTGGGAGTTCATTTATCCAGACAGGAGAGATCCCAGGAGAGATCGGTGATTTCACACACTAAGGGGTTAATTCATAGCCTAACAAGATGTGTTTTTGTCTAATTTATGAATATTATGGGACATTATTAGCTTTAAACTTTAATTTCACATTTTTTTATACTAAATATTACAGTTTCTGCTTGTGAATACACTCCAGTTCCACAATAATAATAATAATAATCATCCAGGTATATGAATTTTAATTATACTTTAACTTTTCTATTTTGTTTCTCAAGTAATAGATAATTTAATATACATTTTTACTATCATATGACAAAAAACACAATTTTTAGACATGAGAAGATAGGAATGGGTTAAATCCAAATTATTTATCTGAATGTATAGAAAACTGCTATATAAATTCTACCACAATTAGAATTTCTATTAAATTGTGAAAAAAATAGATTTTTTTTGTAACTGTCAGCATGGGTTACATTGTGCAATTTTTACCAGTCCCTTGGTTAACCCAAATTCAGAAGTTCAGATAGAATGTAAGGAAGTATTAATCTACTGAGAGGGTGGTAGATAAGTGGAACAGCCTCCCAGCAGAAGTGGTAGATGCTAATACAGTGAGGGTATTAAACATGCATGGGATAGACATACGGCTCCTGAATCTAAGACGGGACCAACGACTTGATTTTTAAATGAAAATATTCCAACTTCCCATACTATATGCACGTCCATGCAAATCTTTTTACATTTCGTATGGATGATGTACCGGGTTAAATGCTGGGATCTGATGTATTAATGTCAGCTGCGTCAGCTGCATCCAGAACAATCTCCAGTCCATCGCAGGCCCCTGTGGCCACGAATGATACATGAAGAGCCGGATCATGTAGCGTTACCTTGTATCCATTTACTAGAAATTCAACAAAAGGGAAAATGTCCTTGAATCAGACCATCAGATTCTATATTATCATGCGCATTATATTCCACCAGGTTCATGCAGCCTATAGTCCCAACATATGGAAATATTTCTACCATAGTGACATCATTAAGGGGGGGAAGAGATAACAGAGTCTTAAAATGGGGTTATTTTAATAATCCGGGCCACCTTGGACAGATATATATCATATCATAGGATGGCAATGTTTATACTATGAGATAAGTTGAAGTGTTTGGGCATTACCTCTCTAAATCATTGTTTGTTTCCGTTTGGCAGGTCTGAGGGTTTGAGGGTCTACTGGCTACATCCAAGGTTAAATAGGAGATAAAAGACCATCGAGTGGACAACCACAGCCCAGTTGATAAGTTAATGGAGAACCTAATGTTCATGCTTTTGGAGAAACATTAGAATTGAATGAAAGCACCAAACCTGAACATTTTTTAATAGTAACCATAATGGAGCCATGAAGACCACCATGAAAACTTCTATCCAACCACATCTGTTGTACGGAGCCTTTAACCGACATGTACCGTGGGCCCTATTACTGCGTCTTACAGATGTTCACTATTTGGAATGTAAATATCACAGGAGATGAGATAGAATAGTTAGGACCAGGCTGATGTCATTAGGGTGTAGTAATCATCCAAGTGGTCATGAATGGTCAGGTAAGCCTACTATGTCAAATTTCTACAATAGCCGGTTGTGAAAATATATTTAAAGCTCTTTGTTAAAGTCCATCACCTACAATCCCGACAGAGGTCATGAGCACCAACAACCGAAATCCCATCAGCTATGTGAAGCCATGAGCTCAGCAGAATCCATTAGCATCTAGGACCCCATTTCAACAAATACCCAGAATAGGACTAGCCTTCTACCCGCATTATACACTCCTAGGGCACTCGGCGGGTTAAAAGAATACCATTACTTATACAACATTAAATTGAGTGCGTTCCAAGGATTGTAATATCATTACCTCTAATAATAGTAAGTGAAACTGGATGGCATGCCAGGTTCCTGAACTCTACGCAGAGAACGCAAGGCTCATCCGTCTGGCCGATCCCTAATAATATCTGAAAGCCAATCTAGGAGATGGACTCAATCACCGATAACAGGACGTTCGGAACTTTAACTGTCATGCACTGCAAAAAGATGCATTCTGTGCAGAATTGCTACAAATTCCTACAATGGAATATCTATTTTGTAACATATTACTTATGTGATGGAGCTTTTCACCTGGTATTGGATGGTTACATTAGCCAATTGCCCCATTTAATGTACCAGGGTCATCAATTGTATATATGGATTTGGGGGTGATTATAGTGATAATGGGGACTAGTCAACATTCAGTGATTGATCATGAGCCACATTAATGATTATTTACATTTTTTATTTTACATTTTTATTTTATTTAATTTAAGTTAATTATGTAATGGAGTATTTATGTAAACCCTAAATTGTGCAAATGTCTGTAAAATATAGACCTAAGATCACTTCTGAGACAGTGGAGGAGAAACTGTTTTACAAAAAAAAATCACAAAAATACAATTAGTATTTTTTGAATTATTATTAATACACGTTTTATTATGAATTACTCTATTCCTACCAGGCTTGGCAATTATCTTGTAACATGTAAATTGTTACTTTTATGGAAGAAAAACTGTTACATTGTAATTGCCAAGTCTGATATAAAGAATATTTGAATTTCACAGAAAATTGAATTTCACAATAATCTGGAAATTACTTAACAGAATGGCGCCCTCTAGTGCTTAATTTATAAAATGCACGTGAGATATCAATAAAGACATCGAACTGCTGAGTGTAGGCGATGTATCTGTCATTCACATGATTTTTATGTTTGCAACAACTTAAGTATAATTGTATTTCTTTTTAATACAATAATTCTCACACAATCATGTTACAATTATTTTGGTAAATTCAATATGGACTTGACTGTTTTGAACATTTCTAGCTATGAGGATTTCTGGAGCAATTTATTTTTTAAGAAAATCTGCCAAATTTCACTGATTTAGTATACACTAAATAAAATTATGGAATTGTGTTTACAAATAAAAAATAAGCAGTACAGATTAAGTGTATATCACGAGAGCAGCCATGTTAACTTCCAGCTCTCAGGGACTCTATGATTATTCCTGTTTTAATTATCTCTCTCTCCTAAAGTTGCTGATGAGGCTTAGATGTAGTGTAAAGCAGTTTTCATTTACTGAGAGGGTGGAAGATAAGTGGAACAGCTTCCCAGCAGAAGTGGTAGAGGGTACTACAGTGAGGGAATTTAAACATGCATGGGATAGGCATACGGCTCCTGAATCTAAGACGAGACCAACGACTGGTTAAGGGTTGAGTCTTTACAGCAGGAGAAATGGCCATCTAGACGGGCCTGAATGGGATTGATCTGCTAGCAGGTTCTAGGTTTCTATGATTCCTGTTTAATTGGGCTGAAGAAGAAGGGAGGGAAAACTCCAGGACATGAAATTGGTCATAAATATACCCAAAACAAACATAAAAATATGTTTTATCTGCTGATCACAGTAGTAAGCTTAAGTGGACTCTACCTAATGTACCCCACCGTTTGATATTTACTTATGATAGCAGCACACAACAGAACTGGGAAACTCAGTATATACATGGATGAGACACCACATCCATATTCAGTATCTGTGTATTGCAATTAAAATTAACCTGTTAAATTCCTTCTACGTTAATTTGGGTTAATTCGCTATGATGACACTTGTTTTAATACTGAATGATAAAGCATCAGGAACTGGGAATAGATATTGCCACCTAGTGGCTGTAATGAGAACTGCACGAAAGTGCCTGAAGAAGGAAGGAAATTATCAATATTTAAAATTGGTACATTTTAGGAGAATGCGTAACACATTTAACAGTTTTCAGGTACACGTTAGTGTCCACGGGATTTTTTGAGGATTTGCACAATATTTTCCCTATCCAAAAAGGTTGGGAATAAGCATTTTTAGGGAATTTCCAGAGGGGGGGAGCAAGTGCCCCTGGTTGCCCCTTTAATGAGGACACCTATGGATGTACATATCAGTACGAAAAGAAAACCCAGTTTGTACCGATGGGCCACTGTCTGTTATCGCGCCATTGCTTTGCAGTATGTGGCCACCGGCTAGACAAGCCTGGCTACGTGAGCATTAAACGTAACATGAGGCCTGTTATATTCAGCCATTGGTGGCTCTTACATCGTTAGGAGGCCACCGGCCTTAAAGTGGCAGGGCTGGTTTCTTATTCCCAGTTTGGTTCTGATTCCCCACCTTTAAATACACAGACATGTATACTGGGAACACTAAATGCTATGGGTATGGGGGCAATAGTTCTCTTAAACACAGAGCAGGGCACCAAATTACATATTTAATATTTAATTCTACCAGAGTTTGATTATTTTCAGATTCACATGTATCACTGCGCTGCGCGGAGAATATTATCCTGATATTCTTAGAGTTCCGTGGAATCTAAATACAGTTGACCGACATTGGGCTCTGGAAACAGAAGTTTACTAATTTCTTCTGGATCCCAAGAAGCACACAAGGAACACAATTAATCACAATAACTGAATATTATAATATTATTAATCACATGCTGCCGGTGGGAGATGACGGTCCAGCCGGATGTGTCTCCAAACCCAAAGGGTTGGCCAAATGCAGGGTCCGAGGTTGTACAAGTCCCGACACCTGTGCCCTCGTGTTTGTGTTGACACCTGTGACTTGGGTTTAGCATCGATGAAGCAAAATGGTGTTTGTCAACTTCACCTCCACCGAGTTGCGCGCCATTCACATGATGACCTCTGTGATGAACAAATGTCCTCACTTGGTGGCCCAAATACTCAACTCGTAGGCAAATGTTACGAGCATTCTGCGGATCGGGGCACGCGGAGGGAGACCACGGCCGTTTGCAATCCCAGGATGGACGCACGGACACAGGAACAGTTGTCTTCTGATGTAGACACTTCTTTGTGTGTTAAGAAAACAGTCCTTACCTGGCCAGGAAGTGGCCATCCTTTCATTGTGGCAAATGCAAATTGTACATCACAGGCCACCACGTCGCATCTGTCTGTGAACCCGCAATGAGTTAATTACCGGGAGCGTGGAAACTAATTGAGGACAACAGTCAGGCTCTCTTTATAAAGTCCCTATCTGCTGAGGAACGAGTCTCATCACCATCCAGACAACCCGAAAAAAGCCATGGATCAGATGCACAAGAAAACACAACATAACACAGCGTGCAAATTGATTTAGATCGCCTATGAATGGGTTTCTGGATCTGTTAAAACGTTTTGGGGCAGGAAATGTATGACAAGATTAATCAAATGTATATATTAAAACAAGAGGGTGATGGATGAGTGGAACAGCCTCCCAGCAGAAGTGGTAGAGGGTAATACAGTGAGGGTATTTAAACAATCCTTTGTAGAATACTTCCTAGGGCCAAAGTGAAATGGTATCTGGCTGTAGCCCCTGTGATCGTGTATGTTGGGGTATTAAAGGGTTAAGTTACCTTCTGGTTTACCCCCCCCCCATGAACTAAACTAAAGTCCATGAAGAACGTGAAAACCACATTTTAGTGAATTATTCCCATAATCATGATATCATACATCATGGCATAAAGTATTTCTTAACATCACTCAACGTCCTCTCCAGATAGATGTCACCATTTGACCATACGGCGGTGGTTCATGTAATATAAGGATGTATTATTTTACTGCGAGGTGGGTAGACAAGTGGAACCGCATCCCAGCAGAGGTGGTAGAGGCTAATGCAATGTAGGCATTTAAACAGAAGGCATATAGCTCCTAAATCCTGGACGAAACTGACTGAGGTTTGATCTGCTGTCAAATTGTGTGTTTCTAGGATAAATTGTTAATTTAGACATTAGGAGTATGTTTTTGGGCTCATTCCCATGTTTATAAATATCCCCAATAAACTATAAAAAAGGATCTTTGGGAGAGGATCCATACTAGGATCCATCCCTTATTTGTATAATAATATTAATACTGTAATAATATAATAATAATATAATAATAATAAAAATAACTATTATTTTTTTATTAAATTAATAAGACGGTCACCAGATATTTGCAGGATTGAATTTCCATGGCGATTGGCTTTCCCGGGTAACATGAAAAACATCCACAGTTTATAAATAAGGTTCTTTATTTAGAATACTATTGGAAACATTCCGGCATTCACGCGGTATAAATATATAAAGTTAACATTTGTCACAACAAACTAAGCCATATTAAATATTTGACCTTTCTTACTTTGCATGGCAAATCTTATTTACACGTATATATAAAAGTTTTACAAAACTGGTCCACAAAACTGATTTTTTAGACTTAACGAGGGAAATACAATAATAATATTATTACAATAAAATCGTCATTGTTAAACTCGCATATCGTTTTCCAGCAAATTCGTGGGTTTTTGTGTTTTTTTTCCTGCCTTTTCATGACATGGGCTTCAAATGATTCTGGCTCGCTCAGATTTCAGACTCCTGGCGAGGAGAGGAAAGCCCCAGCTGCTGCAGAACTTCTTTCGGCAGCCTAAAGGATATCGGGCACTCCGGTTCTTATTACAGGTGTTAAGACCTCTCTAGCGGACGAATGGTCCCCCCCAAAATACTAAAAACACACACAAAAGCCCCCCCCCCTCCCCACTTTAAGTTCACTATTAACCTGTCTCAGCTCATGTAGCAGGAAGCAACTGAAAGGGTTAATCACCATTTATACTACATACAAATTTGGAACGAAATTGGCATTTAAGCTTTTTTTTTTTCTTTTGGATTATTTGTATTTACAATAGAATTGGAATAAAAAAAACCTGGTAGATACATTGTTTTTTTGGAAAGGAGAATAATAAATAGGCGTTGGTAAGAACTCTTTGTCGCTCGCTTGGTTTCCTGAAGGAATTCTTAAAGAAGCTCGAGAAGTGGAAATTGTTTAAGTCTATAATTTCTTAGTCTTTGGTTATTAGAATGTTGCAGTTTTTTTTTCTTGCATTTATAACACTTGGTAAATGGAACTGCCGCTGTCTGGGGTCAGCTGTGAGCAGGTAGTGTTGGGAGAGGGTATGGTGATTTCTCTCTCACTCAGTGTCTCCCCCTGGAGGGGAGAACAGGGACTGCCTTCAGATCCACTTTCTACAGCTGGAAGTACTGTGCAAGTGGGGGTCTCTGTGGAGATTCTTTCCACGATGCTGGACAGGCAGTCTAAACTGGAGATCACCGAATTCTTGCCGTGCCTTGTATCTATAAAACAAGCATAAGGAAATGTCAGGGAAACAAGTCCGACAGGATCATACAGTAGCCAACAAAGAATGAGCTGAGGCTGTGAAAAGAGGGTGAGAAGAGGGTGAGAGAGAAAAGGAGAAAGAGAAAATAAGGAAAGAGAAGAGAGGGACAGAGAGAGAGAGAGAGAGAGATAGAGAGAGAGAGAGCGAGAGAGAGGTGGTAAAAGAGAAGAGAAAGAGAGAGGGGGAGAAAGTGAAAGAAAGAGAGATAATGAATAAAGAGAGAGAGAGAGAGAGAGAGAGAGAGAGAGGAAGAGATGGGTAGAGAGAGAAAGAGAGATCGAGCTGCATAAATGTCCAAGCACATATAGCAATGACTCGACTTCTAATACCCCAATTGCCCCTCTGTCTGTATGTAGTAAGGTCTGTTACCTACCATTTGGGGTGTCATTATAGTAGCTCTCTCGCCGCCTGATGTTGCAGGGGGGTCCAGTAAAATCCATCTGTAAAGAGAAGAGTCAACCATTAAAACCAATTCATAATAAAACATAACCCCAGAAAGGCTTTCCTGAGCTGTATTCCAGGCTGACAACGTTTCGGACTCTTTTATCAGTCTGCCTCACTTAGAAACTGACAGGCAGGATGCTTCCAGTTACCATGGAGAAAAATTCCAATATAAAAATATTTTCATCAGTATGAATTTTTTTTTTTAATTCCACCTATAACTATATTTTCCCACTAATTTGCATGATTAGAAATTCGCAACATTCTAAAAAAAATATTAAATAATCCCAAATCTATTATTTAAAATATTATTTTTTGGATCGTGAATAAGTTTTTTTAATTGAGTGAAAATATTGAAAATTATTTCTCTCCCAGAAAAAAAATATATATTTATAAGCCGCTCTGTAACAGGAACCTGTAAGTGGGATTCAGAAGTTATTTACCAAACAAGCAGCAGTTACAAATTCTGAGTTTGATTTAGTATGTGTGGGATTTTTTCTCCCCCCCCCCCGGGTCAGTTTCAGATGCAGCCCGGACTCCTCAGTGTCTGCTAATTGGCTATTTTTACATTCTTAATGCAAAGTGTGAATGAAGGGAGCAGGGTGTTCAGGGCAGGGGGTAACCCCTGGGATCAAGGGGATTTCAGCTGAAATGTTATCCCGGAAAGTAGCTGCATGTTTACATGTCCTGTACTTTTAAAAAAAAATAAAATATATATATATTATATTAATAAAATAATAACTTTTAAAAAAAAATTGTCTATTGCAGATATAGTTTTTTAAAAAAATAAATAAATAAAATAGCATAAAATTTTTTTGCATTTTCAGCAGTAAATATTGCGACGCTTAAGAATAATAATAATAGCAATAATATTATAATAAGTATATTGATTATATTACACATTACTCTCACATTACATTTTGGCTGTAACTATTCTCTGGAGGGTTCTGATCTAAAATACATTTTAATGTCATGGATATCATTTTTTTTTTGCTGGGGTAACAATATAAACCCCGACTTTTTTAACTAATGCTGTGTGGTGACTGGCTGAAGCAGATGAACATTAATTTAGATTAATTAGAGTTTTCCAAGAGGGCATAGAAGTCTCCTGTACACTCACCATGCCATCTGAGCAGTTAGATCTTGGACTGGAGGCATCTGAGTCCCCACTGTAATGTTCCAGAACTGGGTAATAATTATCTTCCTGGTCCCTGAGCAGAGACTGGAGGCTTTCAATATAGCGAATGGCATTTCTCAGGATCTCCACCTTGGGTAGTCTTTGGTTGGGGTTGGTGGAGGTGCATCGCTTGAGGGTCTCAAAAGCCTCATTGACTTTGCTGAGCCTCCTTCTCTCTCTCATGGTGGCTGCCTTCCTGCGGTCAGCATTGGTGGTTTTCCTCTTGCAAGCTTTGCAAGCCCAGAGGAGGCATCTGCCTGCCTGGTGGTGGCCACTGGGTGCCCTGACATGTTCATCCTCATTGTGGTGGTGGTCATCTGGCTTCAGCAAGCTCACATGCACCAGCCTGGGGTCCAGGTCTTCAAAAAAGTGCATGTCAGAAGTATTAAAGCAGGGGTCATCATAGAAGTCATCTGCTGCTGAGAAGGAGCACAAGGAGCTCTCTGTGATCTCCATATCCCGAAGAGGATGAGCCAGCAAGTCCATGGGGGCCAGGCAAAAATAAATTAAAGGAAAATTAAAAATAAAACCAGTTTGGCGAAGTTTGGAGAAGTGTGGAGCCTACACCTCAGATACAAGGTCCTTGGTCCAAGATGTGTCCACCACTTATCTGGTCCCCTAATATCTTGGGGCAATTGGGGCAATAAGATGATACTGGGGGAGTCTGTCAGCTCTCACACCCTCAGGGTATCTAAGTCTTGTCAAAAAGTGCCTGTATTTATCTGAGGGTCTTGGGCAGGGAGGGCACCCCCCTGGCTTGTCCCTCTGCTTCTTCTGACCAATCAGGACAAGAGCCAAGGGAGTGGGCGTCGCCTCCCTGGTGGCTCAAAGCTGCCCCTGATTGGCTGAAGGATTAAATCCCCCATGGGTAATATTCCATGGGCCATCCAACTAATATCTCATGTGCATAACTTGTTGCTGAAGCAAAGTTTACCAGGGTCCTGAGGGTTATTTTCCGCTTAATTCGAATCAACTTTTTTTTTTTAATTCGAAATTCAAAACAATTTTCCCACATGGAGAAGTTCAGTGCTCAGAAACAGCAGATTTAAATGTAACTATTTCATATTTTTTTTGTTTTATTTTGATTTTATTCCATTTTCTCTATTATTTTTTTAATTGTTTTTTTTTATGTTTATCTTGTTAGAAGCTGGAGTTTTTTTTCCTTTACATTAAAAAAATAGTTTTTTAAAAAAAATTGTAGATTAATGCTCGTTTCAGTTCTTCTAATAATTTCTTGGAAAATCGATTTTTGCTTTTTAAATTATTACATATTGTAATGTTATTTTTGTAAGTTTAGCAAGTATACGAAAATGATTCAATAATTGCTTAATTATTTTGTTAGTTTTATGGGAAAAATTGTGGTTTCATAACATATGTTTTCTAAATGTGATAATCTGTTTCAATAAAAAAAAATTATCGATTACGATCTACATTTATTTACTTATTTTATCGAATAAATAATAAATAAATAAGAAATCAATACTATCCGAATGGAAAAATATATCTTTAATTAAAAAACAGACTAGAAGAAATCCAGAAATAAAGTACTATATTTGGTCGGATTACAATGTTTCACTTTTTTGGTTATTTTTGTTTTATTATTGTTTTGGTTCCAACCACATCCTTACTCAAAATGTGTAAACTTTCAAGTTGTTTAGATTTCATTTGAAAATGTCCTTTTTTATTATTATAACTATAATACCATAATGTGACCTCGCATTTATAGAACACTATAATTTGTGATATTTAAATGATTTTTTTACTTCTTTTATTTTTATTGTTACATTTTAGTGTCGTATAAATTTCATGTTTATATTTTTTGATCACTATTTATAATATAATACAAACGTGCAATTTATATTAAATTTTAATAAAACCTAACTTTATAAATCATTTTTTTATGTTATTTTTGTGCTACACGGATGGCAAAAATCACAATCTATTCTTGTTTTAAAGAAATAATAATTTATTTTTCACAAATAACACCTAAAGCTCTTTTTATATATTTTTATAAACAGTGAATTATTACGTAATTCTGAATCTGAATAATTTGTAATAAACCATGAAATTCAGTTTTATACACATTATTATTAGGACTGAGCATGTCCGAATGTTCTGCTGCAATAAATAACAGTAAATTTAATTTTTACCAATCTCTCTTCGTTTTGTATAAATATAAGGACAATTTTATATCAGTGAAAGTGATCCTACTTCTCATCCAGGATAACATTTGCCCCAAAACTCCACACTTTAAGGCAATTTAATCTTACATGGTTGCAAAACCTGCATTCAATAAATTAGTACAATATAGTGAATATTAGAAATATATATATATATATATATATATATATATATATAACTGGGTGTATTAAGGCAAAATTTGTCTTTTATTTTATTAAAACAGTTTATGCCTGATTTCTAATTTTTGCACTGTACAGCACAAATAACATAAACCCATTACATTAAAAGTCACAAAATTATATATAAATATAAATATATTTTATACTGCACTTTATATTATCAGGAAGCTGTTGAGGTGTTTTGGGGCTGAATGGGTTAATGTGGTTTAACTTGTAGTGGAAGAAGGTGTCAGTGGAGGTGTTTATTTTGTGATCTCCTGTGATCACCATTAAAGGTGCTAATATTCAGGAGCTTCCCTTCTCGACCCCATGGAAAGTCATTATTAAATATATCACCTCCCAGCAAAATGCCCCATTAGGGGCAGATCAAAGACCCCAGGATTCCTGTCATAGGTAAATCTTATCACTTCCTGAGTGGGGACAGTCTAGCTGCTGCTCTGCTTGTAGGGCACGGTGGTCTCCACTAGGTGGCGATATTTCCTACAGCAAAGCCTGGATATGTCGACCATAACACAAGAGACATTTGGACCTTCTACATGGAACATTTTTAGCTGAAAAGCTAATATTCATTAGTCTTCGATGATTGCCCTTATGAATAGTCATAACTGATGTTTCATAGAAGAAAGCAGATACCTGGATTGGCCTTCCAGTAGAGGTGGTAAAAGAACCCCCGCAATCCTCAATTTTCCACTCCTGTTTTGAGTGCCTCTCATTCATATATATTTATATACAGTATATAGTTTGTTACAAACTGATACCAGGAAAAGTCTTCCAGTAGAGGTGGCAGGAACTGTATTTTAACAATTGCAGTTATTAGTCTTCCACCCCTCATCGTATACTCCTGTTTTAACCCAACCCCCACTCATCTCTCGGGGTGAGAATATATATATATATAGTTATATATATATATATATATAGTTATATAGGTTACGTGTATTCTTATATACCGCCTATGTATATCTTTCCTTTAATTAATTGAACGCACTGAGCGGCCTGTGTGGTTTGTGCAGCTGGACAGAGCGTTCCAGGACAGGACAGAGCGGCGTCTTCTTTCCTTCTCTTCCCCGTTAATTCATTGAGAGCGGAGAACAGGGTTCAGTCATTCAGGGACGGATCACCTATTAGCATTACAGGCCCAACGCGCTTCTCACCGCCAACGACTAACATTTCCCGGGAGTCCCCTCGGTACCAAGTCCCATTGAATTTCAATATTATTTTTCTTAATGGCGTTACTGTGTGCACGGCATGAGAACCCTCCGCAGCCGGATCGGAGTGATAGGGGTCTGTCTCTCGAGGTCACATTGATTTAGACGTGAATTTTGCAGGACAAAACCTTAATAAAAGAGAGACCCGCCATGGTTCGCTTTTCCTGTCCAGTATATGTGAGGTGCGATATTTCTTTCCATCCCAACTCATCTGCAGTGCTCGGAAAAACAGAATCTATTGACCTCTACCACTTCTGCTGGGAGGCGGTTCCACTTATCCACCACCCCTAGGTAAAGTAAAACCTTACATTACATCTAAGCCTCTGACCTTCTAGTTTGTGATGATGGCATTTCTGGACAATGATTTTAAACAAATATACAGACATTATATGGATCCCCCCTATGGTATATATGCTGCAGGACACACATTTACTGGCGAATCTAATAGCCCCCCGCTTTCACAGGCGATTGTAACCTTGTTTAAACCATCTATTGGTATAGAGAGTCCTGCGGGGAGTTATACCGCTGTGCATGCACGACACGGTGTCTAATGGGAACACATGTGAAGGTTAAAACTCTCAGTTTTAACTATCTGTCCTTCTGCCAAAGTCGTGATTCAGATTTAACGCCGAGACGCTCCGTGCAGCGAACGAGGCCTTCTGTTTCCTGTGTCCCGGGGATTGAGGCCTCACAGCAGCTTGGACTGGGAGGAGGGAAACAGGACCAGTAATTCCCAGTACAAGTTGATGTGGGGTGGTGACTTCTCTTTTGGTAAATACAATATATGTACCCCATTATATGAAGTTTTTGCCTCAGATACATGAAGACACAGAGAGTGGGTCCCCCCCATTATCTCAGACCCCATTAATTAATATGAACTATTAAAATATCTTATTGGCAACCAATGGAATTCTCAGTCTTATACAAGGTATCCTTGTTACGTGTAAAGGTGGACCGAAAACTTTGCCAACATTCTAAAAATGGAAGACAAAATGTAAACTCTGGCGTCCAAGGTTTCCGTGGCCAGTGATGTTGGGTCATTATGTTGTCATTATGTTGACATCATGGCTCATGTGCTGTTTTAGGAAATAGAAGCACCAAGTGGGTTGTGGAACCAGCGAAAGAATATTTAAAGTGTGTCCCCTTCTTCTGCGGTTGTCAGGGTTCCATCAGGAGGTCACAAAGTATCTGCAAACCATTCTGCTCATTGGCCCAAGTTATCGAAGAGCCGAGAAACGAGACCCTCCTCAGTTATACTGAATCTAGAGAGAGTTCCGGATTTAGTTATTTGCATGTCATGAGACCATCATCTCGAGACAGCTGGGTCTTTGAATCCCTTCATCAGGTTCTAAAGATCTATGTCTTAGAATCCCAGGTAACTAAGTCTTCACTGGAGAGAATCCTTTCCAACCTATAACCCCTGAGTACATATCCATCTCTGCCAGTCCCGTCCACTCTAGAATGTTGCCTGCTATGATCCTCCTCAGACAGGTCCATGAAAAATGGTAACATTCCTGGTAGGACCATCCCGAGGTGACATTAACGACCATATCCTCAGGTTCCCTGCCCAAAAGAAGTCAATAACTCAAGAACCGCGTCTGTCCCATTGACAGCAGCTTATCGAAGTCCACCCACTGTCAGCGACTAACCTCAGAATATCCATTCACCTGAATGTTTCTGCTAAGAACTTTCATGGGTATTTACGGCGATTTTAGGGCCGTATAAATTCCAGTTTTGAGTTTCTTTTTACGTGCATTTGCATGCGGGATATTTACAAATACTTCGGTTACACGGAGCGGTCGATTATTGGACATTTGATCTATTTTGCTAAGTCTCCGGAATGTATGGAGTACGGTAGACACAGGTGATTTACATGGTCCCTCCAGCTGGACATGAAGGGAGTTATTTAATCTCTAAGATAACAATTTACTCTGGATGGGATATCGTCATGGAAATTATACATAAAGTGATCACGCCAATCAGCTAACCAAATAACCGCAGAAACCACGTATGGTCTCCTGCATCAGCCGTAACCCAACGGGAGCCAAGTCAAGGACGTAAGTCTGCTGGAAACTTAGCCTTGGTGCCATTTTTCCATAGGGGATTCCAAAGGTGAAATGTATTTTTCCCCCCAACTTATTGGGTGTGTTTAAAAAAGTACATCTAACATACACAGAACCTGCCGGCAGATCGGCCCCATTCGGCCCCCGTCTACTCGCCCGTTTCTCCTGCTGTAAAGACTCAAACCTTAATTGGTCGTTGGTCTCGTCTTAGATTCAGGAGCCGTATGTCTATCCCGCGCATGTTTAAATACCCTTGTGGATACAGTTTTGTAGATATCTCTATGACATCATTTTAAAGCGATCATCATATAAATTGCAATAAAAAAATCGATAAAACAAGGAGAAATTATTCAGATTCCTTAACTGAGATTATTATTATTTTTATATATATAATGCCATTATTTTCCGCAGTGCTGTACAACGGGATACAATGTATCACTGCATCGAGCCCAATGCACCACCTGGAACTTTAGATCAACCGATCACCAGTAATTTGCTGGTTGATTACAAAGTATCCCAAGTAATGATGTTTAATATGACTTAAGATTTAAGAAAAAAACACAAAAAACAAATTATATATATATATATATATATATTTATTAATGCTTGTTTACAAATAAGAGGTTTAAAAATATACTATGCAGAACTTTATCATATAACTAGCCATACGATACTATACGAATTCTAGAAATATAAGGAAAAAGAAATTCACAAACTTGAAAAACAAAAAGATGTCATTTTTTTCCAAAACATGTAAAAATGAAGTAAAATCTGGTTACATTAGCAATACATCATATTATTTGAAACAGATATCTATTTTGGTTTGGAACGAAGGACACCTAAGAACAAATGTGGCAGCCAACGATGATGGAATGGAATCTCAGTCCTGGCTGTCTCCCATTGACTGTAAGATTATATATATATATATATATATATATTATATATAATATATATGTATATACTATATATTTCAATGTACGCCATATAATTATAAGATGTGCATTTGGAGCTCTATCTCCTAGGTTGTATAGATTAGAGACTTTTGATTTTTTCACAAGACTAAATGGAATACTGTCTGATAATTCCAGATTTAATATTATATTATTATTATTAGCTGTATGAGCTGTAACTGCCTTTAAATAAATAATGAAAAAAAACTTTAATACTCTTTGGTGTCTTACTGAAAACAATGTTCAAAAATAACATATATGGACACCAATTAGTGAGATGGAGTGATACATCTTAAAAGGAACATTATCCAGAAATAATCCGGCCAACTGGTGACAATTCACAACATGGAGATGATGGGGGTACATTCTGTTCCCGACGGCGGCATGTGGCACCATAGCCGGTACGGTTAGCCTGACAATTGTAATTAATGACGTTCTGTAATAAAACCCGTATAGGGTTTCCGCTGGAATTCTGCTACAGACGAGTGAATTTACCCCTCGGTTATGGAGTCACATGACTATTAATAAATTCGGGGCATCTGGCTACATTTTTCAAAATTCTAAAACCCCCCCCCGACCAAACCATTGAATATTACCGAAGTGTTAAAACATGAGTGTGTTAAAATGATGTTTTATTGTGGCTTAATGTATACAGAGGGGGGGTGAAAAAATCCCGGTCTATAAAAATCCTATCCATAAAAGACTATAAAAGACGTTATAATAGCGGTGTTACAAAAGGAACCGATATTATTACAAAGGGGAAACATACACCAAAACTGCCTTAAAAAAAAACTTCCAGCAACTTTATTTTAACAATTTTTTTTCCTTAATGTTCTATAAAACTGATTGTCGTATTTATTGGCTTTGTTTTGGATCAAGTTCTGGCTTGTTTCTTCTTGCGCAATACAATCTTTATTTATGAGTGTTCTATTTAGTTGGTACAGAACAAAGCATTTCATTCCACTATTCCCATGTTAATATATATATCTATATCTATATATATATATATATAACGATGACACTAAAAGACCTAATCCGGCCCATCCTAAGCCCTTTATCATCACCCCGAGGGGTCATTCAGTTCCTCCTGCAGCTTGTCAATAAGGTACTCCCCAAAACTGCTTTGGCCATCGTGGGTGCAGTTGAGTCTCCGCGCGTTGGTGAGAATATCTCCCGTCAGCTTGACTTTCCTTATCTTGGGTTCCACGAAATACTTCTTGATAACGCCGGCGCTGTGAGGATCCGAGCAGTCAACGCTTAAGTGGTACAGCTCCTCGAAATAACCCAACGCTGTCTTCCACTGATCCAGCGCAACGTTACACGCTGTCATGACATCACGGACGTGGTCACAGTTTGGCTTCTATGTAGAAATCAGAACAGCAAACCAACAGTTAGATTAAGACAACGAGAAATGATTAACGATTACAGCCTGTCTTACCGGTGTGTGGGTTTGATGGCACATAACTCTTTACTGGTCTTTATTGATGCTCCTCAATGGCAAAGACTGAGGGTAATAGTTATGATGTCATAGCTTAGTGACATGAACATATAAGAGCATGCATCATGCAATAGATTAGCAGAGAAGAGAATTTCCGGTAGCCAGAAACAAGTTAAATAACGAATTATAATTGTGTTGGACAATGTATGTATTTTTTGAGTATGGCTGTTATTTCATGAGCAAAGCCAGTAGGGCCAGCGGGAAGGATTCTCACCGACATAAAATAGGCGCATGTTGGTGCTCCATGATTGACCCAGTCCATGCTATGGCATCCCAGTTACACGTCCCGTCCCTCTGCCTCCAATATATATATATATATATGGACGGAGTTGAGTATCTTTAAATTTCAGTTGCCCCTGCAGCTGCCATTGGACTCTCATTTAACCTTTAACCTTCCCAAGTTCAATGGAAAAGCCCTTTAGCAGCTGTCAACTGAACTTGAGAAGAAGATGCCACCAGCTCCTCTCTTTCCTAGTCGGAGTCTTCTCACCAGTAATGGTCTGGTGGGCACAGTGTTTGTGCCCTATGGGGTAAGTGATCAAGATACCCCTTTATGGGGTGTGGGTTACAGAATATATAGGAATGTGAGCCTTGGACCAGCGTGGACGAGGTTGTCCTCACCTCTATAGTTTTTGAGCAGTAATGGCCTCCTCGTTCTGCCATGTGTTTCAGCAAATATTCAGCTGCTTCTTCTTCCCGTTTTGCTTGTTTGTGGAAAAAGTTTGAGACGCGAGGAAGAGCCACGTCGGCCTGGTCAAATATTTCAGCCTGAAGAAAAAGACAACCCATCAAAAAAACCCCCGGTTCCTGACTATTTATCGTTCGCTTGCCTCAGAGGAGGTCCACACGATGACCAACAGAGGAGGTGTCAAAATTTGAGGTTCCACCAATAGGCAGACCTGATTTACATCCATACATGAAAAAGGTTGAAATTAAAAGAAAAAAAACACATTTTTAAAACATGGCCTTCCTAAATCTCGGATTTTAACAGCATTTTTTGGATGAAAATCTCAAAGTTCTGATGTTTCTAATGTTTTACCCCAAAATATTAGTTTGGAAAGAGCTTATAGAAGTTTCCCAAAATCCTCTTGTGCCAAATACTGACCTGACATCATTGGGTTCTTCTTCCCGACTTCATAATTTTATAAATAATTTATAATACTT
>VKOC01000385.1:0-22605 GCA_009364415.1 Spea multiplicata
CAGGAGAGGAGACAGGGGCATCGGGAGGAGCGAGGGGATTGGACAAACTAAACAGTATAGGGGTGCCATTTAGAGGTGGAGTTAGGACTTTGGGTGATATTTAGGGGGTGGGGTTTATGTATAGTGGGTGATATTTAGAGGTGGAGTTTGGTTTATGGGCGATAAGGGGGCGGGGATTAATGTTAGTTCACAATGTGCTGTGTGTGTGGATTGCAGGCGGAACCTTCCTTCCGAGCTCTTTGTTGAGGAGGGAAGCTTTGGTTTGTTGCTCCCAAGCGAATTGGAGGAAGGTCACATGGTTTAGAGATGATCAGATCGGTACAACTTGCGCTCAGTGCAGGTAACCTTAAACTGCTTATACTCAGTACAGCACGCCGGGGGGGGGGTGTGTTCGTGAGCTTGTGCTTTGGGCTGTGTGTGATGGGAGTAGGACACATTGTGTGTAGCGAATAGATGATGTCTGTTGTAAGAATAGGACACTGATGGGATTATAGTATAGAGAATACAATGATGTCTATGGTAAGAATAGGATGCAGTTGATGGGAGCTGCCTGTGATTGATGAGAGTATAGTACTTGTGGGGGGTTAGGGAAATCTCCAAGTCTCCATTCCTATTCTCATGTCTTCCTTGCTTGGGGTTTCCAGGCAGAGGCCTTTCGTGGCAAACTGTGGCTCAGACACTCAGACTTGTTCACTGTGCCAGATGTCTGGCGAAGGCCCAGGGGAGCTTGGAAGTGAGGAGCGTCCCGGCCGAGCACCGAACAGAGGATGCAAGAGTTGGGCTGAATGAGGCGTATACGGAGGGAGAGCGAGATGCCATCCTGGACACCCTGAACAATGCTTCAGAGGGCGAGCTTTCCAGCATCAAACTCTTACGGGGGAAGAAGTCCTCCAGTCTGGTGCAGTACAGGAAGCAGCACGGCCCCTTCCTCGACCTCGACAGTTTGGTTCAAGTTCCTTACTTCCAATCCAAAATTGCCGTCAAAGTGTTTGACTCCATTCTGAATGCGGCTTCCAGAGAGCAAAGAAAGGAGCGAAAACCCGAGGGAAGAGCCCCATCAAAACTCGTGAAACCCAGCATTCCTGCAGAGCGGCTGGAGGTGAGTGCCGTCTGCGCACGCACATAATGAAAGCAGGCGCCGCGGCCCAGCAGAGCCAATACGTTTAATCCGGGTCTGGGAAGGAACCACAAAATTAACCACAAAATTAACAATTGATTAGAAAGGAACGGCCCTTTCGCCTGCCACAGACCGAGTGAATCTGTGAAACGTCCAGAATTCTGAGAGATATTATTATGAATCTCCGCGGGTTTGCGTAGAATAGATTTTGTGGGTGTCTCGGTGAAGGACACGGGATGTATTGAGCTTTTTGCCCAGGCGCTTAATAAACTGCCTCACTTTTGAAGGAATTACCCCTGGCAGATTTGTTCTGAGCAAATGGGGAGTAGAGATTCAGTGTCTCAGGAGCACCTAAAAGAACATGCATTGAAACGTGGACATGGGTTTATCACAGAGGTGACTTGATTACGTGTGGCGTGTATTTCATTCTAGGCTGCAGAAAGCATTGTTTCCATTGTATTTGGTACCCAAAAAATGGCCTGGGCGCACATGGAGCGGAATATGAACGTGTGCGATTGGCAGCAAGAAGAGTTTTACCGATTCATGAAAGGGACCTACCATGGCCACGTCTACCTGGAAGATGTAAGTGTCAGTTACCAGAATGAGAATCGCCTGATTCCTTCGCTTCCGCGTTAATCAAGGCTCCTTTGCCCCCTTTGTAGATCTCTCCTGTTGTGTCTAAGATCCCAAGAGCAGATTTTTATGTCCTGGAGAAACCCGGGATCCCCGTTCAGAACAGCAGCCTGTTCCCGGTCACGCTGCACCTGCACATGGTGGAAGCCACGCTCTATTCCCTGCTGAACATGCGCTACGCAGCAGATGGGGATCACCGCGTCGTCAGCATGGCTCGAACCACAGTGGGAAAACACTTTGGGCTGATGGTGGGTGAATCCCGCACGAGCGGCGTGGACACAGTGAAGCAGCTCATTAATGCATCCGTCTCCCCGGGAAAGCCGTGGGTGACCTTTTCCCAGGAGCTTATCCTGCGCTATCGCCACCAGTTCCAGACCCGGAGCCAGAAGAGAAACGAGGAGATGTGCGATGCCTTGTTACAGGCCATTACCTTCTACGACCTCGTTGTGACTTAAAGCTGAATAACATGCTTTGTTTTTGTCATCAGGTCAGTGTTAAATAAAGTGGTTGATTACAGCGGCGTTCCCACGTTCCGCCTAACGCTCAGGGATTTCCCCCAGACAGTAATCGGTTAGAATGCCTTAAGAACATTTCATTCATTCGCTTAACCCCACGGAGAGAAAGCGAGGATGTTCCCAGCGTTTAACGGCTCTTTGGAGCAGCGGAAGGAACAGCTGCCGCCACGGCTCGTACGGTCAGTCTTTTCTGTTAGTTGAAGTCTCCTGTGAGCTTTTTGTATGTGAAGCAGAGAAATTGTTATTAAAAAAAGTAAACTGTCAGCCTGAAATTAAGGCAGTCTGTGCCAGGACCACCATTAGGCAAGTTTCTGTTGCAGCTCACAACTTTTTCCTTCATCCTGACAAAGGCTGCCTGAACAAACTGACACTAATTGGCAGCTGCCTGGGGAGGAATAACCATGTAGATCCTGTAAACAGATTGGGAGAAGGACAGATCCACAGGGGGACCGGGGTGGGGGGCATGCATGTGTGCACATAGGGAATGGGCCCCAAGGAGCATTAATGTGTGCGTACTTAGGGGACAGGCCCAAGGAGCATGCGTGTGCATAGGCGTGCGGGGGGTCTGAGCAGCAGCTGGGACGAAGGGCCACATGTTCTCAACACAACTTCTGCGGGAATACCGGTAGTTTCCTCATGAAAGTGTCTGATTGGCAAACTTGCCACCTTCTCGCTGGGATCTGGGCAGTGCCCCCCCCACACTGTACAGGCCCCAACGGGGGGAAAAAAAAAGTTAAAGGATTATACAGGAAATAGTTAAAGGGAGCTTTGTTTATTTAAAACCTCCTTTAATATTCCAGAAGGGCATAATTATCAAAGACATTAAAATGCATTAAAATAAAAAAACTTTACAGAAATTGATATTCACTTATTGTTTACAAACCTATACAAAGGACATAACTTTACAAATCTGTACAATGTCTAGTGCAGGACGGCCGCTTACAAGTGGTGTATGAAGAGGTAGGAATAACAGTGGATCCGGCCACAGTAACTGAGGTGCGGCTGGACCTTCTCGGACGGGTAAGTACCCCCCAGCATGCGCAGAGCCCATGGCTTCGGGAGGCAGATCTGGCCCCGGGTTTTCATGATAGAAAATGCACGCAGGAACACGTGTCATCCTAGGGAAAGTCAGCTGCTAAACTACTCAGCGTAGCCTTTGGCAACTCCAGATGAATCCCTTCGAAGTAATGAAGAAACCTGCAAAGAGAAAGCGTTCAGAATGACATCATCATCGTATTTACGCAGCACCGAAGATACAATCTACACGTGAAACGTGGTGTGTCCACAAGGCCCCCACCACCTTACACCTAGGGGATGAAGTGGCTTCTTCGGAAGGATTCTAATGAGAAAGCCCATTCTAGATACGAGCGGGGGCCTGGCGCACCAATTGGGGGGGCCTGGCGCACCAATTGGGGGGGCCTGGCGCACCTGCCGACATAACACGGCGAGTGCAGCCGTGCCGGGGGAACGGAGTGCTTATATCACACGGAAAGGGCCACTTACCTCCGTTTGGCTTTCTCTTGCTCCTTCAGTTTCTGAGTTCGACACATAGCGCGAAGGGCCGGGAGATACTCAGTCACGTTGGCTTGCCGGTTGCCCAGGTTTATAAAAGCTCGGTTGGATAACACATTTCTCACTACAGATAGACGCCTGTCAGCCACTCTGTAACAAGACAGCAGAAACCATCGTCTACGGGTGACCGAAAAGCCCCCCAAATGAAATAGCACGACGCCACGTATACCCGGACTAAGTACCTTGTTAAAGAGACAGACTTTTTTGGCTTTTTGCTTAGTTTATAAAATATTTGTATGTGCATTTGCACTTGTGTGTAACGGCAGCTCACTGTTTAAATGATGCTTTATACACCCATTGTACAGCGCTATAGAATTTGATGGCGCTATATAAATTACACAGGGCACCTCAGGACTTTCACCGGCAGAGGCCGCAGAACGTAGACGATAATTAGGACTTATTGACTTACTCTGGGTTAGCTGCGGACTGATTGAAGGACACCGCATCCCAATCCTTGGACACACGCAGAGTAAGATCTTCGCTTGGGTCCTTCCCACGTTCTTTGCACAGTTCCAACGAAGAGTTTATGTATCTGGAAATGTCTGAAGAACACTTCTGGAAAGCAAGAGCCTCCACCGTGGCTTTGAGTTCCCCGGAGCTCTGCTCGCCCCACCAGTCCCTGCTTTCCACCCGGAGTTCATCACACAGACCATTTTTTATTCTGCTTTCTGTCCAGCTGTAGCCGCAGAGCTTGGCTTGGCTGGAGGATTTATACGTAAAACAATCCAAATGGGACATGTTATCCACAAACTCAGCCAGTGACCCCAGACACCGACGCACTAAACGCGAAGACGTCTTCTCGGCTTCTGTGAGTTTCCGCTTTGGGAACGCAAGATGTGGCTCACGGCTCAGTCCACTCTTCTCTTCACCCTCTTCTTGGCCCGACTTCCCTGAAGGCATCGCAAGGATTTCGTCCATGGAATTAGTGTTACTTTCAAACAAATCACTATCGTCCAGAACCATCACGTTCCTCCTGCGCTTCGTTGAGTTTTCTGGCCTGGCCTCGGCAAGCTTTTCCCTCTTGGCTGATGTACCTGAAGCTTTGCAGTCATCCGACCCCTCCACGCGCACGGGCAACGGCAGCAACAACTCTAAATTGCTAGATATAAAATCTATGTTCTTCATTTGAAATTCTGTGAGCAGCTGCACAATCCGGCTCCATTCTTCTGCCTGGACGATATTGTTCTGGAAATGAGAAATGTTAAATTCACACAAGAGCACGAAAGAAACCCACAGGAGAAAACATCTCCATGGTCCAGGGGTTCAGACTCACCTTTACAAAGCCTATCAAACCCTCGGCCGGAGATATGACGTTATGAAGCCCCGCCGCGTGCTCGGCGTAGCCGGAGTTACATCTTGGAAGATCTTCCAGATTGAGTTTAAGTGCAGCTCCTTCCCCTTTAGAACCAGAGCTGTGTTCACCTGGCAGAAAGCAGACGGCGTTAATACCGAAATGCTGAAAGCACGTGGAGGGTTAACCTGACGTTATGGCAAGAGCTGTCCACCCAGAAGCAAAGAGTGGCTGAGGGGCAAGCGGCAGCCTGTCTCTGCACCAGCATAACTCTGACGACGTGAACGCGGCTTACTTACCACAACCGGTCACCGGCTTTTCTCTCAAACACCCTCCACTTTTAGCCCAAAACTGCAAATGGAGAAGACTCTGCCGGATGTCGCATTTATTGGAGGATAAAAACGTAGCAAAGTCTCGGGGGTCTGTCCTGAGATTCTCTGCCAGACAAAGCACTTGGAGAAAGCTGGCGACATCAGCCTGAAACATAAAAGCGTGAAGAAGGGCTCATCCTGTAAGTGCCGGTCTCCAGAACACCATCCCGAGGATACTTACCACGGAGGGAGTACAGAATTTAATGTCTTCAAAAACACCATCAAAAATCAAACCAAATGTGGGATCTGCAAGGAAAAAAAGCGAGGGAAAGTGTGAATGGAACACAAACTACTTGTGATGGCGGAGCTGCGGGCGATAAATACAGCAATTAGACAAAGAATTAGTGTACGACCTACAGTAAACGCAAACAAGCAGCGCACCCCAAACATTCAGAAGGTCAAATATCTGGGCCCAGGGCAGCTAGCCCCTAATACTGGGCCTAAAAAGCCCCCGGGCTGCATATTCCTGCTCTGTGAGATAATGGGGTTATTACATGAGAACTCGCAGCGGAGAAATTCGGGGAAGCGGGGAGCAACCAATCAGATTCTGGGTACTAGCAGGAAACAGAGGCGATCCCTGCCCTAAGTATCACCAGTAACCGCTGGCTACAGACTCACCGCTGGTAGTGAGAATCACCGGCCGCTTCGTAGTGGTCATAAAAGTCTTGATTGCGCTTAAAAAGCCAGAGTCGTCATCAAATATCACATCGACCTGCAAATGGCAGAAATACTGCGATAGAAGCACTGAGGGGAGAAGACATTGAGCCCCTCCCCCGTTATCTGCACAACGCACCATACGAAGCATCACAAGCTGCACGGACGCACCGCTAGTCGCGCTATGGCCCCGCCTGCCACACTGTAGCCCCCCCACTCACTCCGCACTCCCACCACTAATGCTCTGCCCTCCACTGCTTACACCCCTACCCTACCCCACACACAGTGTATCCCACTCACTAAATGTTTGGATAAATGCCCCTGAAATGCAGGGGGGAAAAAAAGTTACCTCCTCAAAAAGAATCAGCGAGGTCGTGGTTCTTCTGGGGGGCTCATTGGGACCCTGCCCTCTCTCTATAGACGGAACTTGACTTTTTGTCGTCATTTTCCCATTTGCTGGACCTTGAAGAAAAGACGAGAGGTGTGATCTGCTGGACCCCCGCGCACGCTACAGATTAAACAAAGAGAGCAAAGCAGCTGACCTTTAGACGCCTCGGGGGTCTTTGCATCCTCATTTCTTTGCTTGGGAGGAACTCTAAAATAGTTTGCCAGAGATTTAGGAGCCAACGCTTTCCTGAGTCCCACTCCTCGGGGAGACTGGGGAGGTTTTCTTGGAGATGAAACAACGTTCTTGGGAGAGTTTACCTTTCCTAAAATAAATGGATAGCTGTGAGAACGGTCAGACGCTCCTCCTGCAGCAGGAGCAAAGCTTAACCTCTAATCCCCACCAATGGAGTATCTGCACACGCAGGAGACGAGGGTCCTAAAACTGAACCCGTGATATTTATTCCGGCTTTCATATTCCTACACAAAGTAAAACAGACAAGCCTCCATGTAGATGCCATCATTTGCCATCAAGTGTATGCAGGAGCTCTCGAGTGATGTCATCCCTGATGTCATCACACCGTGAGCAGAGACACAATGAGGATAACCACCTACAGACCGCTGCATGGACAGCATTTCTACACGGAATCATCACTTACAGCGGCCCCAAACACCTAAACCTCTTGGCTCTGTGTAATATTCATGATAGGAGGAGCAGGTAACGATCTCAGACACCTCGCTTACATTCCTTCCGATTCCCGCGACTTACTTGGAGACTTGGTGGAGCCGTAACTGTTGAAGAAGCAGGGCCTGTGGGCATTCACACCCTGCTGATCCACCTGGTGAGACTGCGTGGCCTCCTTGAGCTGAGCTAGGATCTGTCTCCCGTTACGCTGACAAGAAGCGTTCACTTCAAAGACCTAGAAGGGAAATGACAGATTCATCGCACACGTCCCAGCGCCAGCACTTGGCACTGGGACCTGGCACTGCGCACACACCTTGAACCCAAGCTCCTGGGCACACGCATACACAGCGGCCGTCTTGCCCACGCCGGGAGGGCCCGTGATCAGCACAGTGTTACACAGAGAATCCTCTTCACTCTCAGAGCTGTCAATAAAGTCGCTTTGCTCCCAGGTGTCTGCGAACAGGAAAAGGCCTCATATTATGCAGTAAAAATTCGGACAGAAAATTATACGTTTCACCATCTTAAATACCGTTTTTATCTTTCTCAGTCTGATTCATCTGATTCCGTTTTTCTTCTTTTTCAGCTCGGACTTTCCAGTCCTTCAGCCAGCTAGGGGGTAAACAGGAGAATGTGAGTAGATGCCAACGACCCCACTCACACTCATGCGCCACAAACACAGATTACCCATAGAGACGTTTAACTGCCGCAGAATTCCCAACCAGCTCGGAGGACTCGGAGGGCTGATATTTCTCTGTCCAAAGAACATCCTCAATAATGAGATCAGCTGCAGATACAAAGCAGAAGGTTTCACTGAGGTAACCAACCCCCTCTGTGTACTCAGACAAGTCTAACCCACTAGCGACCCTTTCCCAGGCAGAGACATTCGTCTCCGTTACATAGAAAGCGCACGCGCTCACCTGAAGGGCTATAAAGTCGGTTTAGTGTGAATTTAAAGGTACGACCACCAGCCCAAATGTCTCCACGTGTGGAAGAAGCCGGCTATTAACCCCCATCGCCAGCTGCACCCAGTGCGGCTGAATCCCAGCAGTGCCCCAACGCGGGATCCTTTACCATCTATCGGCTGAATAGAACGATAGCCGTCACTCGGGTTTGGCGAGTGGGATCGCGCTTGGGACCGCATTCTGCTCAGTAGCTTTCTAGTTACCAGAGATGGCGTCGTGTGGAAGGGGCTGTCTTTCTCCAGGTGGCTGGCTCTCTTCACCCTGTATGTGGTTCCTTCTGCCACTTGTGGAAAGTGGGCCACAGACGGGCCCTTGTGGGGTGGGAGGCTTTGTGCTGCAGTCATGCTGGGTTTCAGCCTTCAGCCTTTTGGATGCTGTGACGGGGGTGTGCGTCCTCTTCCTCTTAGTCCTGTTACTGGTCGCGGTTGCACTACAATCTTCCACCAAGTTGACTTCTGCGGCTTTGCTTTTTTCTAGCGGCTGGTTATCTGCATGGTTAGAAGGGTAAATCGTTATGCTTGTGCGTTACACGCCATCACAGACAATCCCAGGGGGACACAGCACTTCTGCACAGGCCAGACACCCAGGAACCCACTTAAAGATTTTCGACTCACGTTGGGATATCAGAAAATACAGCCTGGATTACCACAAAGCGGAGGACAAACCTGTCTGACTCGGCTCTTGAAGGGAAAGTTGGTCATTTTGCTTTTTCAGAAGCTGTTTGAAAAATCTTTTTACAGGAAAAAGGGGATTAGAGGCAGAGATTTCTTCTAAAAGACAATCACGAACTCCGTTCGACAGCGCAGGGTGGCCTTTAACCTGCAGAGAAGCAGAGAATACGTTTAACCAGTTCCCCGTTACAACAGATATACATGCAATAAGACGGCGGAACCATTTCTATGCACATGAAAACACGTGAAGTTGGTTTAGAATGAATAATAATGGCAGAATCACGATGAGCACGTGCGTGGGTAGCTCCCACAAATACTCATTGACAGTTGCAAAGGAAAATATTGCTTTTCTATAAGCTTTACATTCTGGGAAATCGATGCCAGGTCTATTAATGGAAACAACGGGACGTAGCACACTTGCACAGACATACTAACCGCACTCGAGTACAGCTGAATAGCCAGCTTGTTCCTTGTAACAGTCAAGTCACCAAGCGAAAGGCGAAGGTTTGCCACATTGGGTGCGTCTGTGCTCACACGGCACAGCCTGGCTAGCTGTGGGCACGTTGGCAACCTCAGACTCCACATCAAAGAACCTGGAGAGAGAGAAAAAAAATAGAGATTCTTTACACGATGTGTAACCCGCGACTACCACGGTACCGCTGGGACGATGGAAGAAGTCACGCAATAGCAATACTTTATGGGGCTAATGATCCCTCAACCTTGGATGGGAGCCATTAAATTAAAGGTGGAAAACACTTGCCATCTTTCTGCTGCACGTGACCAACATTCTGGAAGAAAGAACTCGACAGAGAGTATGCTTCCATAAACGCCGCCGTCTTAGAAATGTGCCTCTTCAATGAGTCCGGTAAGCCACTCTTGAGAAATTCACGTTTCGCTTTGAATTGCCGATCATCTTGGGAATTTTCAGAGGCCTCTGAACTATAAAAGAAACATTTTAAGCCGCGTCCTCCCTACAGCTGCCAATGCCAATAACATGCCCGCTGTGCGGGCGCTTACCTATCATCTATAACCATAATGGGGGCAGACGCTGTACTGGCAGAATTCTTTTCGTCTGTCAGGAAAAAAATAAAAAGACTTATAGAGCAAGTGGCTTTGTTCCGGGCTCAGAGGCACGAGACGAGTTTACGCGGCACTGCACAGCGGACTCTGCATTAAGGATTTCGCATCATCCATTACTGACAGATGCGGCAGGAACGCTCTCCGGGTTGCGGAGTGCAGGTTAATCCAGCATCACCTAGGAACATTTTTGGAGAGGTGATTGCGTGTCAAACCCTGGGTTAGATCGACATCCGCCAGCTCCGTGCTGGGGTAAAGAAACCAGGCTAAGCGCAGACTGAGCGCAGTGTGTTCACCATGTGCTCTCACGGTCACCCCAACACGCGGTACCTCTGTTTACAATAGATAAGTCAAACCATAAGCACTATGACATCATGCGTGATAAGGCACCCAGTTCTTACCAGAAGAAATATTACGAGGCTTCTGCTTCTTTGCCTTCTTCCCCAGCACATCATTTAAGCTTCTGAGATTTTTATTCTTTGTTATTTTTGCATCAATATCACCAGTGATGTCAATGACGACAACAGAGTCCTGCAATCCAATCAACACAAAAGATCTCAGTGTTCCCTGTGTCAAAGAGAGCGGCAGCCAGAGAGGGAGCCCCGGACCGGGGAGAGCGGCAGCCAGAGAGGGAGCAGCCATCCTAAGACATCAATTCATAGAAAGTAAATACAGGATGAATGCGCAATACAAGAAAACTCACCTCTAGAGCAGGTTTCCTTTTAGAGCGCGCCCGTCTCACTGAGCACCTCTGAGGAGTCTCGTTCTTGGCCATATTTTGCTGAATTGCCTTTGCTTTCTCAAGCAGCTCTTTTGCTTTGGTCATTTTTGTCAAGCTGGCAGAAACCTGAGTCAAGAAACAGTAAATTCAACTAAATGTGCATCGTCTTCTTACAGGAGGCCAGAGATTTCCCAGAAATTAATTACGTTCCCTGCCCCTTCGGCTCGGCTGAAAATTCAGGGACACTTTTAATTCGTTATGTTAAGCTGGTTGCCCGCATTCACTCTCCCCTCTCTAACTGTTTTCACAACTTCTCTGTCAACCACTTCCGTATCTCCATCTTCTCCTCTGCCATCTTTGCCTGCATCTCAGCAGACATAACCCAGAGGAAACTTTCGACAAAAAGGTGGCGCTTGCGGTGATGTCTTCTCCCGAAGCGGACATCACCGCAAGCGCCACCGCTTTGCCTGATATGCTCACTGAGCGAAGAGAAGACAGAAGATGAAGAAGCGGCAGGGAAATGTTTAGGGAGGGTTTTTTTTCCCTTCTCTTTCCACGGGGAGTCTGGCCTCGTACGAATCCCTGAATCTACCAATTCTGTACATTTGCGATCTGTACGAGCCTGAGCGCACAAGTCAGTTTTTACTAACCTTTTTACTTCTTGGGGTAAATACATCTTCATCAGCCACCGACTGAGACTGCTTTCGCCTGGTGCTGAGCCTCGTAAACTTCATTCTAAGGTGAAAAACAAAAATACAGATTAAACGTGGAGCGCGTCAACATATTTAACCTTTACGTCAACGTAATGAGAAGATCCTTTCCTGCGCTAAACAAGTTTCACAAACTACTTGAATGCCGTTTCCCCGCCGCCCCGAGCGCTTACCGGATCGGTGACTCCGCATCAGAGAGTTCGGTTATAACCTCTGCTTTGTAAATATCGCTTTTCCGGCACATTCTATGCACTTTTGGAGTTGATGCCAGCAAACCGCCTGACTCCAAAGGTCTTTTCACAGGGGACTTTAAGGGCGTCAGATTGGATTTCCGGCGTCTTGAGCTCCGTCGTAAACCGGCAGCACCAGTGGGCAACTGTGAAGCTTCGGCCCCCGCGGCCCGTTCCACTTTCTCTTTTGCTTTCTTCCTGTTGATTGTTGCCGTGTTTGCTTCATTATTTTTCGGGGCTTTATTTGTACATTTAATTGATTTTGGAGATGCTTCTCCTGACTTTGTTTCATCGGGTTGGTCTACGGTCGCTCCGTCACCGGCTGTCATGTCAGGGTTACTGCTGCAGTTATTTGCTGCTGGTGCAGATATCTCACTAGAATCTTTTCCCTTCAGAGGGTTTTTCTTTCCAGTACTTTTTACCGTATCCCCCGGCTGTCGAAAAGCTTTCAGAAATTGGTGTCTTTCTGCCGCGGTGCTCTTCAGTTTAGCGGGTTCATTATCAGCTTCGATGACAGCCAATTCCAGATCCTCCTCCGCTATGACCACGTTGGACTTTCTTTTCTGGAGCTGAGGATCAGCGCGTTCGGGCGAAGTCTGGTCGGCTCTTTTCCCCGGTTCACCATTTCCTTTCCGTAGGAAAATTGCTGCAATCTTCTTTGTGGCCTTGCTTTGGGGACAGGAATCATTGAGTGGGGGAGACAGATGGACCTGCGCATGGATGGTCACGGTATTAGGGGATGGCTCCCTGCTCTCCGGCTCAGTTGGACTCGCTGCCCTGACGGGAGTCTCGTGTTGGGAATCCTTTTCCTCCCGACTTCTTAGGAAGTCCTCAAAAGAAACGGTTACCGTGCTGCGGCTGTCCGGTGACGTGTCCCCAGCGGTGGCGCCAATGCTTGCTTCTCCCGGCGTCTGCGGGGGTCTCTCTCCAGCAGAGCGCTTCTCCGGGGGGTGACACGCAGTCTCTCGGTCTTGTTTGTTTTGTACGGACTGTTTATTATTTGGGGAATCGGCTTTCGTGGCTGTCGAGGAACATAATTTATCATGGAGGAGATTATCGTTGCAGATCTCGGCGAGTAAAGCTGCAGTGTCACTGCCCATGAAACCAGTCCCCCCGCAAACGGTTTCCGCACCGTCCCCAAACTCTTCCTTTGGCTTTGTGACGTTAAGCCTCCTGCATAAACGTGTCCTCTGGCCACGCTTCCCAGGTCTGCCCGGATCCCCCGAGGGAGGCGTGTGAACGCTTACTGCTGCCACGCGGGTGCCGTCCTGGCGAGGGCTGGATGTGTCCGTGCTCGGCGTTCGCTCCGTCTCGTTTGCAGGAGAGCTCCTTTTGAAGTAGTCTGCGATGTTGTTGGATCGGGGTGATGGGAGCTCCTTCTCTGGGAGGCGAGACAGGGGCGGGAAGTAATTGGTTATGGTTTTCGACGGGGGGTCGTCTTCCTTTCGCTGCTTCTTGGACGGCTAAAAAGAACAGCAGCCAGTTAAACAGAAAAAGCAGACCCCAAAAGGAAACAAAACTAATACGGTGTCTATAAAGTGACAGCAGAGAGAGCGCAGAGAGAAAGGGGTGCCACGCAGAGAGAAAGGGGTGCCACGCGCAGAGAGAAAGGGGTGCCACGCAGAGAGAAAGGGGTGCCACGCAGAGAGAAAGGGGTGCCACGCAGAGAGAAAGGGGTGCCACGGAGAGAGAGCGCAGAGAGAGAGAGCGCAGCACCCGGTTCTGTCACGGGCTCACCTGGACGTTATAGTCCCCGATGGGGGACGAAACGGTAAGTATCCCAGCCATGGCCGCAGCTTCTGCCTGGTTTCCTCATACAGCAGTGGCAGGCGCCGCCACTCACTCCCGGTTACCCTCAATTTACCCCCCCAGTCACCTCAACGGGAACCGAATGAAACTTCCCGCGCGAGGTCGCATCACGTGACCGCAAAATTGCGCGACGGAGTCTATTGATTGGTCGGCGCCAAACTAAACCGCTTTCCATTAGACAAGTCGAAGCTAAAGCAGTGACGTCACTTATGGGGGCGGAGCTATCTGTGGGAAAATGTGTGAGGAGTTTGGCGCCTAAAGGGGAAGTAGTACGGTGCAGCACAGCACATACATGACATAAAGTACATACGTTACATGTACATACATCACCGCTGCAACATGGAAGGTCCGCCCCGCCCCTGCTTTCACATCATGCGCTGTCTTTTAACAGACATTATTATTATTGCCCAATTATGCGACTTGGAATCCCGCTGCCCGTATTATTACCCCCGTAGTAACCCTGCACCGGCTGTTATTGCCCCATATTATCCTTTAACAGAGCAACCACACGGGGTTGGTTCGCTGGCTTCGTTCGCAAGTGCCGACGCAGAGGGTGCTGGGATTTGTAGTTCGAGTCACTTCCGCATCCTGTACTGGACTGTCCCTGGGCGGTGAGGATGGAGGCAGCCGAGGTGGAGGTTCTCTTGCAGGAGGCTGGAGAGAGTATCGAGGCTGCCAGTAACTACAAGAGGGAGCTGCTGCACCGGTTACTGGGCCTCACCCAGGCCCGGAAACAGGTGAGCGGGGCTGCTGGGTTTAGTGGGGGCCGGTTGTATTGAGCTGGGGCTACAGGGGCTTGGCGGAAGTGAGCGGGAACGCTGGAGTCTGAGGGGGCTCGGTGGAACTGATGAGGGTAGTAGACTACGTTTGCCTGACTGACTTTTATTACATGAAGGGTTAATTACACCTGTGCATGCCCCCCCCGTCCAACAGATCAAAGATAGCGCAGCCCAGACTCGGGGGGCTCTGCAGCAGCACTTCCTGGATCTTAAAGGAGCCGTCACGAAGCTTCTGGACGAGCGTCTGCTGACGCTGCTGCAACAGGTGGATGCGGTAGAGGAAGAAAATATCAAGCCGCTGGATGACTGTCAGAAGCTCTTGGAACACGGAGTCCGCACGGCGGATGATCTCCTGAAGGAAGGTGGGCGCTCGTTGGCAGTCGTTGGCAGAGCTGGCAGAGCTGGCTCTGGGCCGGCGCTGTTTAGTTATGGTGCAGACTTATCTCATCCGTTCTGTTATCCCATGTTTAAAATGTCTTTATTTCCCTATTCAGGAGAGCTTGCCGTGTCCTGCCCGGCCGGTAAACGCGACAACCTGTATCATTTTACAAATAAAGCTCTTCGCATCCAGCTGGACAGGTGAGTCCCGGCCGCTCTTATACGTGTGTGTGTTCTGTATGTAAATGCCTGTGTGTGTGTGTTCCGTATGTGAATGCCTGTGGGTCTTGTGTGTGTTCCGTTGTGAATGCCTGTGTGTGTGTGTTCCGTATGTTGAATGCCTGGTTGTGTGTGTGTTTCCGTATGTGAAATGCCTGTGGTGTGTGTGTTCCGTAATGTGAATGCCTGTGTGTGTGTGTTCCGTATGTGAATGCCTGTGTGTGGTGTTCCGTATGTGAATGCCTGTGTGTTGTGTGTTCCGTATGTGAATTGCCTGTGTGGTGTGTTCTCGTATGTAATGCCCTGTGTGTGTGTCCCGTAGTGAAATGCCTGTGTGTGTGTGGTGTTCCGTATGTGAATGCTGTGTGTGCGCGTGTTCCTGTATGTGAATGCTGTGTGTGTGTTTCCGTATGTGAATGCCTGTGTGTGTGTGTCCCTCGTAATGTGAATGCCTGCTGTGTGTGTGTTCCGTTATGGTGAATGACTGGTGTGTGTGTGTTCGTAATGTGAAATGCTGTTTGTGTGTGGTGTTCCGTATGTGAAAGCACTGTGTAAGTTGTGTTCCCGTATGTGATGCCTGTGTGTTGTGTGTGTTCCCGTATGTGGATGCCTTGGTGTGTGTGTGTGTTCCGTATGTGAATGCCTGTGTTTGTGTGTGTTTCCGTATGTGAATGCCTGTGTGTGTGTGTGTTCCCGTATGTGAATTGCCTAAGTTGTGTGTGTGTTCCGTATGTGAAATGCCTGTGTGTGTGTGTGTTCCGTATGTGAATGCCCTGTGTGTGTGTGATTGTTCCGTATGTGAATGCCTGTGTGTGTCCCGTATCTGAATGCCTGTGTGTGTCCCGTATCTGAATGCCCTTGTGTGTGTCCCGTATCGAATGCTGTGTGTGTGTCCCGTATTGAAATGCCTGTGTGTGTGTGGTGTTCCGTATTCGTGAATGCGTTGTGTGGTGTTTCCGTATGTTAATGCCTGTGTTGTGGTGTTGTTCCGTAATGTGAATGCCTGTGTGTGTTGTGTGTTTCCTGTATAGGTGAATGCCTGTGTGTGTTGTGTTTCCGTAAATTGAATGCTGTGTGTGTCCCAGTATCTATTGAATGCCCTGTGTGTGTGTCCCGTATGTGAATGCCTGTGTGTTGTGGTGTCCCTGTAGTGAATGCCTGGTGTGTGTGTGTTCCGTATGTGAATGCCTGTGTGTGTGTGTTCTCGTATGTGAATGCCTGTGGTGGTGTGTGTTCCGTGTGTGAATGCCTGTGTGTGTGTTCCCGGCGTATCTGAAATGACTGTGTGTGTGTGTTCCGTATGTGAATGCCTGTGTGTGTATAAGGATCGTGTTTATATAGCGGTGCAGATCACAAGGGCCAAGTGGATTGGTCTGTCGCCCATTTTTGGGTTTCTATCTGGCCACCAATGGCCAGACACCTGCAGGATATTAGCTGGGTCAATCCCCATTTTAAACCCTGGGATTAGCAGCCTGGGGGTACCCTTGTGGTCGCCATGGATTCTGTTGACCCTTTTGCTTCGTTTTTCCCCCAAGGGCTTTGTACAGAAGTCTCTCTTGGGTCCTTCCCTAGGTAGCGCAAATGGCAGTTATTGCCGGTGATTTGTGGATTTGCTGCGCTGATGGCGCCGGCGACCCCCCTACCGAGGCCAGACTCGCCTACAGCGGATTCACAATCTCCCTGGCAGACAAGGATGCCCCTGCTTTAACCCTTCATTTGCTGATCTGTTCACTTATTTTTAGTTTGCCGGAGGTTCCCTCTTTGGTGGAAGCCCCCTGTCTTTCTGCCCAGCTGGATGATTCCTTCCTGTCAGTAGCTCGAAATCACATCTCTAAACATGGAGCGGTGGCATCCAGGCCTCCTGTGCAAATTGATGAGCTGATTGAGAGGCCTGGGGGTATCCTGGTGAGGTGGTGCAAGGTAAGTGACTCCGATCATGGCATTTATTCACGAAACTGTGGGCAGAAGAAATTTACTGGGGTTAACCCTTCATAATGCAGAGCTGGGTTCCCTGGTGCCATGTTATTATGTAGTAAGGAAGATTAATACCCAGGATGCCCTGGTGCAATGTTATTATGTAGTAAGGAGGATTAATACCCAGGGTGCCCTGGTGCCATGGTATTATGTAGTAAGGAGGATTAATACCCAGGGTGCCCTGGTGCCATGCTATTATGTATTAAGGAGGATTAAGGAGTAAGGAGGTGCTGTTGGGGACCCCTATGCCATCTTATTATGTGGTAAGGAGAGTTAGTGTTGGTTGAATTAATGGTCGAATTCTCCTCAGAAAGAGTCCTTTATTTAGATCATGCGCAGAATCGAGACGAGGCACACAGCACACATACATCGCAGCGCTGTCTGATTTGGATTACATGGTTTATATAGCATCTTATCTACTTCTAATAACATGTAACATTCTGATTGGTTACTTTTCAAGCAGGTAACGCCTCTTAAGCTTTCTAACAGATTTCTGTACCGGGGGCTCTGGGTATTATGTCCCCAGTGGGAAGAAGTTTATTAACCCCTTCAATCCCCTATAGACGTACCGGGACGTCCAAAAAACGCCCATTAAGAAACCCCTATGGACATACCGGTACGTCCAGCCCTTCGTGCATCCCTGCCGCTGGCCTCCCCCCTGGCACGATCTCCTGTAACAGCTTCCGGCCCGGCACGAATGCCGGTAAACTGTTACAGATCATGTGATCGGGCATTCCCTCCAGTCTGTCATTAGCCCTGGGGGACTGCCCCACACCCGGGGGACTACCCCACACCTCACATGATTGCTGTGATGACCAATCACAGCAATCGTGTGACAGTTACTTCAGGTGATCCATCAGAGAGAGAGACAGAGCATCAGGCAGAGCAGCAGTAAAAAAAAAAAATTAAAAATCAGTACATAACCACCCAAATACCTGTCTTACCCTAAATTAACCCTTTCCTCCCCACAATCTTTATAAAAATTACAAAAAAATTGAGTTTAGTTTGGTGGGTGCCCTGTAATGTCCAGAAAACCACAAAAAACTAGGCATGTGGGGTAGGCTGGATCTCTCTGCCACAGCGTATACCCTGTGCAAAATATCCTAAGAATGCTACAAAATACTAAGAAGCGTTGGTGAAAAAAAGTGCAGGAACTAATTTCTGTGGCCTCCTTTGACAGTGATTGGTGGCCAAATACCTGCATGTAGAGCCCAAATACCCCTGATACGGTAGCCTGGATTGTCTGCTTTACAGAAATATCTACCTTTGTGGGTGTTTTGGTTTTATTTGTTTAATATTAGAGTTGCCGTCCCATCATACCTAATGTATAAATGTAATGTACACGCTTATTTGTATGTTGCCTATATGTGCTGGCGGAGAAGTATGGAAAAATCCTATATATAATTAGGTATTTCTGAAATCAGGGACACCTGAATTGATAAATCTGGATGGAATTTTTCTGTCACTTTACCTAATTTTGTGAGGATTCAGAGGGAATCTATTTTTTGCTAGTTTTTACTAAATTTCTAATTCTAAATTTTCAGCTAATCCTCCAACTATGGTATCAAACGAAAGCTCTATATCTCCTTGAAAAAACAATATATATTTTCCATGGGTACCCTATTCACAGGAAAGGAGAATAATCGCTCAACCGACATAGCACAAAAATGGCAAAATTGCCATTTCCGGTACCAAAAACCCCTGGGATTGAAGGGGTTAACCCTGAAATCTGTCTGTTGCCACATATAGTATATGTGTATATCATATAATTATAATTATATATATATAGTCTGTCTGTCTGCGCCATTCTCAGGGCCCCTGCTTATTAACCTGTTTTCTGCCTGCAGGTTGACGATGATTTTGTGGCGCAGGATTATCGTCTTCAGTATCGCAAGAATTCATCCAATCACTTTGAAGACGTGTACGTGGGCTCGGAGCCGGAGTTCATTGTGCTGCACGTCGCCCCCAATACCGATTATCAGTTCAGGGTGTGCGGCCGGGCTGATGGGAGACAGGAGTGGAGTCCGTGGAGTGTTCCTCAGCTGGGGCGGACCAGCCTGCTCCCGCACGGTAGATTGCAGCATTAGAACCGGTTTAACGTTAACGCCGTGGCTGTAAAAACCATTTTGGGTTACATTTAGCAAAATCATTTGCGTTTCTGAGAACGGTATGTTTGTGCTGCCAGTTTCAGGCCCATCATGGGGGAGCGGGGCCAGGGCATGAGCTTTATTGCGTGATTCCGGTGGATGGGGGGGTCATCGTGTGACCTGGCCCCTCTGAGCTACAGTCGTGCGTGGTGGGGCCCAGCCTGTGTGTCCATACGGGTGGATTTATGTTCTATTTCACGGCCGCTCGGCTGTTACACCGACGCAAACTTTCCTTTAGAACCTTCATTTGAACGAGATTTTAGTATTCCGGATCACAGCAGTAAAGAGATTATGAGCGTGGAGCGGTCACTTGCCCCACCGTGCTCACGCTTGCCCCCTTTTCTTTTTGACAGAGTGGAGTGGCGGCTTTGAAGGGTACAGTCTGAGTAGCAGGAGGAACATCGCCCTTCGAAATGATTGCGTTGGCCGCGGAGTCCTCTACTCTAAAGCTGCCACTTACTCCTCTGGGCAGACGCTGACGTTCAGGTGAGAAGCTCAACCTTTGTCTCCCTCCGCACCGGAACCGAGGAGTTCGTCACGGACGTGACGTCGGGGGGCATCCTGGTCCCTTTATCGGCCTGCGCTTTATCTGGTGTCAATTTAAAATGCTGAAGTGAGGGTCGCGTGTTAATGTGTCAGAGCGAGTTCTGTGTGGGAGCGAAGGTCGCGTTGTAATGTGTCTGCGAGCGAGGGTCGCGGTGGTTAATGTGTGTGCGGAGTGGCGGAGCGGTCGCGTGTTACATGTGTCTGTGTGGAGCAGAGGGTCGCGTGTTAATGTGTCTGCGGACGAGGGTCGCGTTTTTATGTGTCTGTGTGGTCGAAGGGTCGCGTGTTATTGTGTCTGTGGCGGAGCGAGGGTCGCGTGTTAATGTGGTCTGTGTGGAGCCAAGGGTCGCGGTGTTAATGTGTCTGGCGGACGCGAGGGTTTCCCGCGTGTGAATGTGTCTGTGCGGACGAGCAGCAGTCGCGTGTTAAATGTGTCGGGCGGAGCGAGGGGTCGCGGTGGGATTGCTGTGTTAATGTGTCTGTGCGAGCGAGGTCGCTGTGTTAATGCTGACTGTGCGGAGCGAGCGGTCGCCGGGTTGTTAATGTGTACTCGTGTGGAGCAGGCTTCGCGTTTAACGTGTCTGTTGTGGACTGCCAGCGTCGCCGTGTTAATGATGCTGTGTTGGAGGAGGTCGCGTAATGTTAATTGTGTCCTGTGTGGAGTGAGGGTCGCCGTGTTAATGGTTGTCTGTGCGGCAGCAGGTGCGTCTTAACGGTCTGTGTGCGAGCGAGGGTCGCGTGTTATGATGTGTCTGTGTGGAGCGAGGGTCGCGTGTTAATGTGTCTGTGTGGAGTGAGGGTCGCGTGTTAATGTGTCTGTGCGGAGCGAGGGTCGCGTGTTAACGTGTCTGTGTGGAGCGAAGGTCGCGTGCAGAATTTAAGACGTTTGTAACTAAACATTGTCGGAAAAATCCTACCGCGTCCCATCACTCCCCAGATCTTTCCCAGAAATCCTTTTTTATTTGTTTCAATCATCATTTTATTGCCATGAGCTCACTTCCTGTGACAGAATGTCTTTATGCACGCAGAAGGGAAATATTGAGGGTTTCCTGGGCTAATTGATTACTGGAAACAATCGGCTACCTCGGCAGTCAGATACGTCACGGTCGTTTGTGTTCTGTGCAGGGTGGAGGCTGTCGGGCCGTCAGACAAGCGAGACAGCATTGGTGTTTGTGCAGAGCGGCAGCTGGAGTGTGAATCTTTGCAGCGGGATCAGGCTGTTTGCATCAGTACAAGCGGTAGGTCTCAGAGCCCCGGGGTAGTGACGGGGTTGGGTTCATGGTGCGTGCGTGCGTGCGTGCGTGTGTGCACGCGTGCGCGATGAGGCTCCGCCAGGAGTAGCAGTCGTTGAATGAAATGCAGAGCAGGTGAACCATTTCTGACCCATAATCCCGTTCAGTGGGCACGTTCGGGCCCTGGTTTCCTTGTCAACAAAGTGTCAGTTTATGAGGGTGCACGCTCACTCTCGCTCTCTGTAAATACCATCGCCTATGCTGTTAGCTGCTTGTGACAGAGGTCAGTATTCATCACATAGATTGTCTCTTGCAGGTGCCGTCTATGTAAATGGTAAAGAAATGACTAACCAGCTGCCTCCAGTGTGTCCGGGGGCCACGGTCACCTTTGACATGGAAGTTGTAAGCGAGGGGCCAAACTATAAAAGAAGAGTGACTATTGGTTCAAGCAATCGGGAAGTGGTCTTTGATTGGCTGCTGGATCAGTCATGTGACTCTCTCTATTTTGGTTGTTCGTTTATTCACCCCGGCTGGAAAATCCTGGTGTTTTAGCGGAAGGCTGTATGAAGAGTTTGTCTCCGGCTGCTGCCCAGAGCCTGATTTTGTACCTCTTTAAATATAGAAAATTTCACAGGCGGGTTTTGGGCCCAATAACCAGGAATGGATTTTATTTTATTATAGCGTTGTTAGTATACACACAGCACACATTCACCAGCGTCCATCGCTGGGTGCGTCTCAGGCCCTTTAATAGCAGCCATTGTTGTATTTGAGAATGAGCTGCGTCCGCCCTGTTGGCTGCTGTAGGACTCTGTGGCCTTTTTGCCGTTTATCCGCGTGCCTTTCAGTATTAGCGGCCTCTGCGGCCTCTCCTCGTACGTTTACACATCACCACTCAGGGCATTTTCTGTATTATTCCGCGGCTTGGAATACTCTGCTTGCCTTACGTTCGCTGACGATTATGGTAACGTTCGCTTGTTCGTTTTCTTTGCTGTAAGTTTAGCGTGCGTGCGCAGATTAACAGCAAGTGTTAAATGTTGATTTTGGGCTATGCCTGTGTTCATGCGCGAACCACACGTTGGAATAGTGGGACCCGGCCTGCCCCGTGATAGGTACGCAGTGTTCACAATGTAATAGGGGGTCTGAATCATGCCTATGATTTTATGTTTTTTGGGGGGGTTTGTAACGGCAGAGAATTCATTAAAATCTTAAATTTCATGGAAATGCTTTGGTGCAAAAACTTGCTCGTTTCTGTACAAAGTCTGGTAAATGGGATTTTTGTAACCATGCGCAGCACTGACCCTGCTGGGGTAGTAAGTGTAGGCTTGCAGGGGCAGCACACATTCTAAAATACCTTTAGTAGCAGAAGATATGGCTGTGGCCCCTGCATCAAATGACTCCCCCCCCCCCCCGGTGTAAGAAAGAAGAAAGCCCACACGCGTTATTTTCATTTATTTATTAGAAACGAACAGGACAAGATATTTCATGACTATTTCCGTACGAGGCGGGAGCGCACTGTCACCATACCTTGTGCAAACATCGCCAGGATCTCTAATTACAAATAAATTCGGTTTTACACGCGGAGACTAAAGCGAAATGGAAGCCAAGCGCAAAAAAACTCTGATCTAGAACATTACGCAAATGAAACTCATCCTAAAGCCAGCGTGACGAGTCAAGAACCCTTTCCTATTGTTACACGAATCGAGTGACCGATGAGAAATATCCACGAAAGGCGAAGCGCACGACAGACTTATCTTCCAGGGCATCCGCCTCCACGCAGAGAGAGAGCGCGCGGCGCAAGGAACGCCAACAGCTTTACACGCCGAGAAAAAGACCCTCCTCGCCCGAGCAGAAATCCAAAGGGCACCACGTTAAATAGGGCTGTTTCTTTCCTTACGAAAGGGCTCGCTTTAAGCCTGTTTCAATTTTAA
>VKOC01000388.1:8398-21119 GCA_009364415.1 Spea multiplicata
TTTAGGAGGGCCAGTTTAAATGCAAATTAAACCCCCCCCATCATTTTTACACATTACACTAAACACTTTTTTCTTTTTTTTACGGCAACAACCTAACAGTATCTGCTTTTGTGTCACATGACAATTAAGCATCCCGTAAAAATGAAGGTGAATGAGGCGAAATGATTAAATATTTCTGTGAAGGGCAGCCTCAATTATGTTATTCTGTTATAAAATATTAATAAAGTCAATTTTCCTTTAAATAATTTACAAGTTGCATATACAGTATATATTCCACCTCGCTTCAAGGAGTTAATGTATCTGCATCACATAATAGAACTTTGACGATCGATGGAATCATCTTGTGTCCTGTCGCTCCGCAGGTACGTGAAGGGATACCCTCCAAACTCCCCGTATATCGGGAGCTCTCCAACCCTCTGCCACCTTCTGCCTTCGAAAGCCTCGTTCTGCTGCCTCCGCCTGGACAAGGTACGCTCGCCCCATTTAATATCGTGATAAAAAAATGCATTTCTGCAACCAAAACATCTTTTGTTGTAATGATACTTTTTGCCAAAGCGGCTGCTCTCAGTCTTCCCTTCTGTCTTTCCGTACCGCGTCGTCAGGTCCTACATAGATAATTCAAAATGGCCACCAAATGGTCTGTTTTTAGGTTCCATTGTCCATTTTTGGGCTCATTAATTTGAAATATGTTCATATTAGTAATGGCTGACATTCCAATAGATGCTCAACACCGCGTTGTAGTTCAGCAGATGGCCGCTGGTGGGTTGCCCACTCGGTGGTAATTTGTTGGCACTGACACCGGCCATCCCCCCCCCCCCCGTTCTATGTCTCAGGGCTGCAAACACAACAGTTTTGAAGACGCCAAGGCCTACGGCTTCAAGAACAAGCTGATTATTGTATCGGCCGAGACCGCCGGCAACGGACTGTACAACTTCATCGTCCCTCTCCGTGCATACTACCGATCCCGCAAAGAACTCAATCCCATCGTTCTGCTCCTGGACAACCCGTATGTTTTTCTGTTTGACTCTTTGCTAGAGGCCCATAAGCAAAATATTTATGCTGTGTTTCTTACCAATGGGTGAGGCCTAGAGCCTCTTCTAGCTTTCTTGTCTCGATGCATTGATTGGAGGTTCTAGATCAGGTCTTCTCGATCTAAGGTACATGTACTCCAGAGGTTCTCCTGATGGATCTGAGCTGCATTTCAGTTCTTCCTTAGGATAAGGTGAACGCTAGACTTAAACGGGGCACTTGGGTGAAACAAAAAAAAAAACCCTGTTCTAGAGCAACAGAAATCCGCGTCACGGCCCCGATCATTCTGCTTAACTAAAGACGTTCTCTCATCGTGGTTACACGACCTTCCACATCTCGTCCACAGGCCTGACAATCATTTCCTGGAGGCCATCTGCTGTTTTCCAATGGTCTACTTCATGGTGGGAACCATCGATAAGTAAGTTGGCTTTCGACAGATCTAACCGCCTAAAAAAGTTGGTATCGACCCAATTGTAAGCAACCTAAAATTATTTTCCACTATTTTAAAACCATAAACAGCAGATCCTCTTATGGATTAGATGCGAGATAATAAAGCCAGAGGCCATACCACATCCCATGACCCTCGAGATAATGGGTCTGCTCACAACAAACATTTAATGGATAAACCTTCATCGGAAGGAATGCGTGAACTCATTAAAGTAACGACGTTTTATCTTCCCTCAGCCTGGATAACTTATTGCAGTGCGGAATAATTTACGCGGACAACCTGGTGGTCGTGGATAAGGAGAGCACCATGAGCGCGGAGGAGGACTACATGGCGGATGCCAAGACTATCGTCAACGTGCAAACGATGTTCAGGTGAGGAAGCTTCGGGGTCCTCTGAGTTTATTCGACTTTATTAGAAAACCAGCACAACAGGAGAAATCCCTACCCGCTTTCCATAACGGTCGCCGCGCAACGCCCCTCGTGATTAAACTCGGGGGGGACCTTTTGTAATGAGGAGGTTAAATTACGAGTGGGAGTGAGGAGGACCTCAGCCTTTTCCGCGACTGCCTGGTTTGGGTCATGCCTATTAAACTGAAGGAGATGAAGGACGGTGGTAGCTTCTGATCCGCCAGCTGCCCCCAGAATGTTAGAATTTTAATAACCAGAACTTTGTCTTTTGAAAACCGAAGCATTGCAAGGTCGTCTCCGTCGTCTCCTTTAAAATAACATTTTTTCAGAATCGTTTCTAAAGCCTGAAAAACCTTTTTTTTAAAAGCCAGGTCACTCTGGGTTAACAAGGCAGAGGTAGTTTTTTTATTTAACCCCCCATGAAATCGTATCGGATTGGGATCGGATGTTTCGGATGGGTTTAGCGCCAGTTATTTAATATTATCTCAAGCTATTATCTTTCAGCAACGGTTCTAAGCGCATAATAATAAAAGCGGCTATCCGCCCCAATATTTATTTATTTTTTTACAAATTCTCTTGGGTTTTGCATTAATAAAATATTAAAGCCCCAGCCGATGTCGGTATACGAGCAAATCTTTCCTACAAGACCGATACGTGGATGTCCGCATCGACCGCCCTTCACCGTTGGGTTCGTTCTTGATCTTTGGCCGGAAGGGGGGGGGGGAACGCGGCGGGTGTAGGAATGGAAGGGCAGATACGCAAGACGTTGAAACAGTAACCCTTTGTTACCTAGCACTTTGTTTCTTTCTCCTTTAACAGGCTTTTCCCGAGTCTCAGCATCACCACCGAGCTCACGCATCCCTCCAACATGCGCTTCATGCAGTTCAGGGCAAAGGATTGTTATTCCCTCGCTCTGTCCAAACTCGAAAAGGTAAGGGCACCTAACGCAAATTCTGCCCCCCCCCAGTGACCGGCGGCGTCCCACCTCCCAGTCCATGCCTATGGCGTTGGTGGTGGGCGTTCTATATAAACATAGCGATCTATAATATTATCCCAAACCCCTGTGTGTTCCCATGACGATATCCTTGCCGTGTTTGCAGAAAGAGCGTGAGAATGGATCCAACCTGGCGTTCATGTTTAGGCTTCCGTTCGCCGCCGGCCGGGTGTTCAGTATCAGTATGCTGGATACGTTGTTATATCAGGTGAGTACAACTCTCAGCCAGCCAGGCGGCATCTCGCTGGTCTTTTATATCGCCTTTGCGTCACGCAGCTTACAAAGTGTTAAAAAAAAACACGGGCCGCCGTCTAAAAACTTTTAGAAAGTTACGTTTTAATACTTTTTGGGTTGTTTTTTTTCCTCGCCCCGAGTATCTAAGTATCTATTTTATTTTGTAACCCATTGGCTTAAACATTATCCGTCCCTTGCTTAGAAAATAATATATATATAATATATAATTCCCGTCGCGCGGCTTCCAAGCTCCATCTGATTGGTTGTTCATTTGCATTTTTTTTTTATATCTTTATATATCTTTGGGGAAATTCAGCCACATTCTCGCATTCTAATGATAAATGTAAAGGTTTTTTGGGGTGATGATGGGTCCGCTGTAACCGTGTGAAAGCGCAGACAAACAATTACTTCCAAATCTCTCTTTTTTGGGGTGTTCTCTGTAGAAAAGGATCTCCAGGCGGCTGCTAATGGGGGAATGACGGACAAATGAATGGCTGGAAACTCTCTTTTATTTCGTTTCAGTCCTTTGTAAAGGATTATATGATAACAATCACCAGGCTGCTCCTGGGCCTGGACACCACGCCGGGATCCGGATACCTCTGTGCGGTAAGCATGGACCCTTCTTCCTATCGTTAGAAGTCTTCCAAGAGATGGAATCCATCCCTACTGGAGAGACGTGTAAAGTAGACATGGGCACATGAGCCAAAAACATGTTTGGCCCTTAACCTGACGCGGACTTCAACAAAATGGCAGCGCTTCAAGTGACGTTCTTTCCTCTGATCCTCTAATCGAGGGGAGAGGACGTCACCGGTTTGGGTGGAAGTTCATCTTAGGACAAAATGGTGGCTCTTTTGGTGACATCCTCTCCATGTTGTAGCTGATACATAGTATCTGTGACGCAAACAGAGAACGTTCGCTATAATTTCACTTCTGTCGTTTGTAATAATGGGATATTATCCCTAACGGTTAATTGTTGCCGACCTTTTGTATAGAAGCCTTTTATGGACCCTTTAATCTACATGCGATTGTTTGTTTGTTTTTTTGTGCCGCTTCCTGTAACAAAAAACTTTTATTTCAGATGAAAATCACCGAAGACGATCTGTGGATCCGGACGTACGGACGGCTGTTCCAGAAGCTCTGTTCCTCCAGTGCCGAGATCCCCATCGGGATTTACCGCACGCAGTCTCATATGTTTTCCACGTCGGAGGTGAGGCGCCATGCCAAGGTCCACCAATACCCTTCTTGTAGAGAATTTAATGCCCCGTTCTTGCGCGATACATAGTTACATTTTCAGGCCTCTTGGGGTGGCTTTTTTTTTTTTTTGTCCCCCCCCCTTCATTTATTTTCAGATTTTTCCAAAATTCAGATCTATTCTGTTTTTGCTGCTTAAATTCTTTGTGTCTTATCTCAAAATAATAAGCCTTTCTTCTTAATTATTACAGCCACATGACATCAGAACGCAGGTGAGTCCTACTGCTTGATATCCGAGTGATATATATATATATATATAATTAATATTATTAATTAATACTAAACTATTACAAAGTTTAGATTTTCTTTTATATTTTTTTTTGTTAAATACATATAAATTTGTACATTTTTTTTTTATCCTTATCCTTTTATATGATATTTTTCATACTTTGACCCAAGCGGTCGGGTCCCTGACCGTCTATTTCGATGTTCCAGTCTCAGATCTCGATCAACGTGGAGGATTGCGAAGACACCAAGGACGTGAAGGAGCCGTGGACGGCGAAACCCAATCACCGGAACTCCACGTCCAGCGAGCCGTCGGAACACCCGCTGCTTCGCAGGAAGAGCATGCAGTGGGCCCGGCGGCTCAGCAGGAAAGGGAACAAGCAAGCAAGCAAATCTGCCGAGTGGATCAGCCAGCAGAGACTTAACCTCTACCGGCGATCGGAGCGGCAGGAGCTGTCGGAGCTGGTGAAAAACAGGATGAAACATCTTGGTCTGCCTACCAACGGCTACGGTAAGTCAACGGGGGGGGCTGATTGTAGTTTGTAGACGTTCATCGCCAACGCTCGGGTTCCATTCATCTGTTGTGTTAACCTGAGACAAGTCAACAAATACCGCAAACATACATGGATAAATACTAAGGGTCGGGGATTGTAGTGCAGAAGATGATGATGGCGGATGAATGGAGCAGCCTTCCAACAGAAGTGGTAGAAGGTAACCCAATGAGGGAATTGAAGCTTGGAAGGAGAGGCAAAAGGCTGGACTGAAAATAAGCTCCATGAAGCTATGCTCCATGTATCCATCTTTGTGGCCCCAAATCCCTGATGCCCCTCTCTCCTCCCCTGATGCCCCTCTTTTCTAGCAGCTCAGAATGTCTGGTGGGAATGAGGGTATCACAGGGTTCTACAGCCCTAAAAGCCCCCCTTGGCCATTTGGAACGTTGGTAGTTGTACCGTTAGTGGTCCCGTAGAACGATGCCCAAAACATGCTCGTGACATTTTATGGCCGATGTTGTGAGATGCTGCGCGACCCAAGCTGAGACCTCCGAGGTTCCTTCTAGACGGGTAACCCCGGGATCTCTAAGGTCTTGAGAGGTTTCACGAGTCGGCGTCTCGCTGCACAAACCTCGTGGATACGAGCGGAGCTTTGGAGGGTGAACCCTTTTATCTAAATATAGATCTATAACGGACATCGCCGGAGCTTCTCAGTTCACTCGCCTCCATGTCAATCCAACAAGTGAGTTGAGACCGCGCCATTGCTTCTGTACCTCATACGCTGTGTCGTTAGTCGATATCCAATGAGTGTCTTGTCTGAAGAGCTTGCACTCTGTAACGTTGGCTCCGGTTTGTCTCTTGTGTTCTCCGCAGCACTGTGTTTCATCGTATTAATTCACACTGTCCTCGTTCCTTGATGTTTCACCGCGTTACCTCCCCGTAGGCAGGGATTCGGTCTCCAGCGGGTAAATCTTCTGGGGGCTCTTTGTATTTTATAAAATAACGGATATTCTAATATTCGTCTCGTCTCATCGTCGTGAAATATTCTGCCCCCTTTTATATGGAGTATAATATGTTCTAAGCACATATGGCAAACCGTAGATGCAGGATACACAATCAATGTCAAACCCTGTGCAGCCAATAGAAATTAAGATCTTCATCTTAGGGCAGCCAATGAGAAATTGGGTCTTCTTGTTACTGGAGCCAATAGAGAATGGGATTATCCCCTTTATTGCAGCCAATATGATATGGAATTTTCCACCCACTGTTGCCAGCGGGATACAGGATCTTCCCCTTACGACAGCCAATAGGAAATAGGGTCGCCTCCTTACCGCCCCCCATGGGAAGTGGGGTCTTCCTATTTGTGCAGCCAATACGTGGAATTTTCCACCTTCTATAACCAGTGGGATATATGATCACACAGCCAATGGGAACGTCGGGCGGGCGGAGCATTACCTTACTTGTCTCTTATTGGATCCCCTATCTCCCTTAAGGTTCTAATTTAGAACTCTGAGGTTTAAGCACGTTCCCCTCCATGTATTTTGTATGTTCTGATTGCGTGGTGTATGTAACGTGTTCACGGATTATTACTGCATGAAGGAAAATGAGAATGAGCTTTAAAATCCTGCTTTTTAACGGAATGTTTTTTTTAAAATGTTTTTTTCCCCTTTTATTTTTGTGATTTGGTAAATTCATGCAGGCAACAATTTATAAAAAAATATAGCATTTGGTAACAAATACTGTTTTTTTTATTTTTTTTATTTTTTTTTTGCCCCAGTTGATTATTTACAAAAATTCTGTAAGTTAAAAAAAAAAAACAAAAAAAAAAAACATCTTTTTAATGTTATAAAATAAATGGGACAAAGTTTGTTTTCCAAATATTTTTGGACCAAATGGGCTCCAGGGTTCTGATTTATGAAACCTCTCACCTTTTTGTGAACGTTGTAGCTCGCGTGGGTCGTTCATGCGCCGGCGTGGGCCATACCATCATACCACGCCAGAAGGGGGCGCTCTTGGAATGTTCAGACGTGACTTTATTTGCCGGTTAATGCAGAACCTGTCGTATCTTCTAAGCTGATTCTCTCTCTCTCTCTCTTTCTCTATGTCTGTACTTTTTTTTCCCTCTCGTTTCTGTATGTCCTGTAGAGGATGTAGCAAATTTAACTGCCTGTGATGTCATGAATCGGGTAAACCTTGGAGATTTGCAAGGTAAATTCTTCTCCTTGGGAGTCCAACTTGACTCAGCGCTCAATGGGTCCATGATTATGCCAACTCGCCAGCAGGGTCCCTTTAATCGCGGCTAGATAGGTCTTCGTGGGCAAACCAGTCATGGTCTTTGCATGGGCACAACACACAATTACCCCCCACCCTTAGATTACGCAACATCTGATTTAATAATGTTTTTTTCACTTAAACGGTGGGAAGAAAGGGATCGGGAAGGGGAAAAAATTTGAGCGACATGAGTAACATTTCTGGAGCTCTTGGGGGTTTGTCCAGCCCCCATTCATATATTTATAATGATACCCCATGCATACGTCTCCATCCTGGAAAGTAGGGGGCTTTGTATTAAAAAAAAGGGGCACTCACTGGATGCAGTGATCTATACATTAAACTGGGACTCCTTACACAATCAACCCTCGAGAATTTCATGCCAGGTCCGCGGTTAATGCGTCTTCTTAAAGGACCCCTTAAACCAGTAGGGCGTTATCCGCCATCTTTATGCTCTGTTAATATATTTAATATTTTATTTTTTTATTTATTTAAAAAAAAAATTACATTTTAGCACAACATACAGACAGACCTTGTCCTATTAGTTAAATAAATTTATTTTTATTTTTTGAGGGGTGGGCAAGCGCGCAGGGGTAGTTTATGTAAGTGGGAGGAATGGTTGGCTTTATACCCCATTGATGTGCTCATCTATACAAAAACTGAGAGAAAACAGTTTTTATGGAAGCCCCCACAATATATTGCCAAAACCATGGTATTCCATTAAAAGCTACAGACGGCATCACATCGATCACTTTTACCTGATCTGCTGGTCTGCTCAGCAATGCGTTCATGGCAATATACTCAGTGGGTTAGGAAAGGCTTTGACTCACTGCATGAATTCACCAAAAAAGAGAAAAAAAAAGCTTCTTCCTTGGAGCCGCAAATGTGTTGCCTATCATGATGTAATAAACAAACATTTTGTGATGGTAAAAGGGTTTGATTACCGGTCACATGATGGATTTCTACTTTTCAGCGTTCTTACTGCAGCCCAAAAGCAGCACCGTCCGTTAAAGAGGAAGTTCCATGTTACTGCCTTTTGATCATTTTATAGAATTATTTGATTATAGAATTATTAGACTTACTAAATTTGCTAAATTTGTTATTTGTTATTTGGTAAGAATGTCCAGAAACGAGGAGGGACCCCAAAAAAACGAAGGAGAAAGAGCCCTATTAGTTGTTTTCTCCTCTCTCTTTATCTCTCTCCACTTCCCTGTCTCCTCTCTGCATTTTTCTCTCCTCTTCGCTTCCGCAACCCGGTGGAGCCTCGGCGCGCACCACGGGGGCAACATCTTACTCCGTTAGTCGGGTCACATGGGAGCAACGGGGGAAGAGGTTGCCCACATGATGTGCATGGAGGTCACCCTGCTGCGGAAGGACTCTGAAGAGGAGAAAAGGAAGCGGACAGAGAAGCGGAGACAGGGAATTGGTTATCTGAGAATTTAAGGAGAAAAGAGAAAATATGGTGGATTCCAACCCCATTCAATGTGTCTTCGAGTTACGCTGGAACTTCCTCTGTTATGAGTTTTCTTAAGAGGTGCCGAGTCTTGCAGTAAAACGACCTGAGACTTTAGAACCACGTTCTCCATTTTCACCCAAACCCCCTTCATTCTTCACCTTCACCTGTCTACAAATAAACCCAGTTCATTCACCCGCATTCCATGTGAATGGCCAGCATTCTTTGTAACGTTCTAACCGTATTTTTCCTTCCTCACAAGATCGTCGGAAAGCTCATGTAGGTGCATATACGATATATGGTTCATGAGACACTGAAGGACGTTCTTACGGAACCCTACGTTTCATTCCTAATGTTGGGTAGACTTTGAAAATTGGGTTCGGCCAAAGAGGTGGTCCTTTGGGGACCTCATGGACCTCATCAGAGGCTCCCAGTGGAACTCAGGAGTAATCCAACAGTTTCCTCGATGGAAACGCCATTGGATCTCGTGGATTTTCAATATATCTTGTGATTCTAATTCGGTTAACCTACAATTTTTTTATACAAAAACCCAGGTTTTAAGTATTGTTGCCTGATTAAAGTTCTAGGGTTCCAAATAACTGATTACCCAGTTAAAGGCATATGATTACAACGCACGTTAATAATGACTTCATTACATTGATATATTTGGTCTTCATATCGATTGACGATGATATTTTGACAGATTTGTACATTGGGCCATGGTAGATTCTAAAGAATTTTTAGTTTTCAGACAGCAAATTTAATTTCCCGGATGAAATTCGGAGGGGTTTTCCATTTGGAAGCAAAGTTTGTTGTCACTCACCCTCACTCATGCTTACGCACGCTCTCATTCACTCTCATGCTCCTTTTGTCACTGGTGACCAATGGTAGAGGGTAATACAGTGAGGGTATTAAACACGCATGGGATAGACATCCGGCTCCTGAATCTAAGACGAGACCAACAAAAGGTTTGAGTCTTTACAGCAGGAGAGACGGGCGACTAGACGGGGGCCGGATGGGGGCCGATCTGCCGGCAGGTTCTAGGTCCCTGTTATTGCATGAACCAACTGAACGCAATGTTTGTTAGTCGTGTTTCTGGCCGTCTCTGTAAAGTAGGAGAGACAAACTCTGGCATGGCCGCTGTCCCTTCGGGGCTCGGCCAACTCGATACAGAAAACATCGCGTCTGATGTATCCGGGGAGCCGACGGAGCGCGCCGCTGATGTAATAAAACGCTCCGCATGTATACAGTTGTCCTCTCTTTCTGACAGACGAAATGAACGACCACCAGAACACTCTGTCCTACGTCCTCATCAACCCACCTCCGGACACGCGCTTGGAGCTCAATGACATCGTGTGAGTATCACGGGGAGGAACAAAAGGAATAGAATATTCGGAACGTGTTTAATATTTCATAGAATGCCTGTGATAAAGGAACCGATTCTTTATCTCTAGAGGAGAACTTTGAGGGTTTTTTTATATCCAATTTCTCTTTAACTCCATGTTTTTGGGGTTGCGTTTGTCATTTTTTTTTCTCCGCGTTGCAGGTATTTGATCCGCTCCGATCCGCTCGCCCACGTCGCCAATGACTCAAACGCCCAAAAACACAGTAACAGCTTCAAAACGGAACAGGTGGGCAATCCGGAAACCAGAGACGAGACGCAGCTATGAGGAAGGGCCGGGGGGGGGGTCAGCCCGGACTGTGCCTATTCACCCCGCGTGCGCGGAACGAAGGCGAATCCGTAAGTTCTGCCGGTACCGTCATCCGAGGGGCTGCTCGTCGCTCCTGAATCTTATGGGGTAAGCAGAAGAAGATGGTCCTCAGATATCTCCACTGCCATTAGTAAAAGGAACCTTCCTCGCGATGACATCATAAGACTTTATTGGGCAACATGGCGGCTTTTTTGTACCGTTCCGTCGGCGGCCATCGAACAAACCGGTCGATTTCACCAAAATCTCTGCGTCTTAAGTCCGTTTTCACATTATAACGTTATTTAAAACTTGCGACGGAACTCTCATCTACGTTGGGTTCTGTCATTAACCCTTTGATACATAATATCATCGTATCATCCCTGCAAGTGCTTTATTCCTCCTGGCATGAAAACAAGTTGGGATTTAACCATTTCATGCTGAGCCGTTGGATAACAACGTTTTACACGCCGGGGCCGCGGGAAGCCGAAGTCGCCGTAACGAGATGAAATGGTCTGAACCGCGCGGCGGCAAACGGTTCGTTTTAACTCCAATTGCCTTAATCCCCTAGAAAATAGATATTTTTTGGATTTTGCTAATCAGGAGACTGCATTAAATCTTACTTTTTTACGAATATAAAGATACCCCAAGTTAGTAAACATATCATGTTTTTAACTCCAAGCTTGTTGAATGTTTCTGCCCCCATCACGGCCGGAATGTATACCAATAGATACAACCTGATCGGCCCCATTCGGCCCCTGTCTAGTCACCCATTTCTCCCGCTGTAAAGACTCAAACCTTAATCAGTCGTTGGTCTCGTCTTAGATTCAGGAGCCGGATGTCTATCCCATGCATGTTTAAATCCCCTCACTGTATTACCCTCTACCACCTCTGCTGGGAGGCTGTTAATACTGATTTTTACAAGGCCGCAGGGTATAAAATAAAATGTATTTCCAAGAACACAGCAGCGATTTTCTCCAAAATGTCTGATAAATTATATTATTCCACTAATTAAAAACCTGTATCGTCATATCAACCATTTAAAATGCACAGGGGCCCCGCGGGTGGCATTAGGCAAGCCCTGGTCCACAAATGCCTCGCGCCCCATGGGTTTTTTTTATTATAAGCTATTTTAATTTTAGAATTTAGAGGTTATAGTAATCTTAATAAAATGCACTAAATTGCCTCTTACGGGGACCGCGTCAGTATTACTCGCCCCTAACGCAAAACAATTAAAGGAGACAATGAGAAACCTTTTCCCTTCTGCGTACAAATTTTATGACCTCATCCTCATTTTTTTTTTAACCCTTTTTTTGTATCAATGTTAAAATTAGGACTTGAGAGTCCTTGGAGGATCCTTTAATACCAAGGAGAAAAATCGCGATTGTAAAAAAATAATTAAAAAAATATTACTAAATCATTTTCATTTTTTTTATAAAGTGCTTTGGAATTTAATAAGTGGTTCTCCTGTATATTTCAAAAAAGATTTAAAAAACTATTTTAGTAAATAGAAAGAAAAACAGTAAAGAAAATTTCACCAGTCCTGGGGTAATATTCAATGCGTATCAGAAACACATCGACAATCAAAGGGTTAAATATAATCCTGGCCGTGACAGATGTATCATTTCTTTTTTCTATTATGAATATTGATGAATTTAGTTTAGTTAAATCTGTGGGATGCTACTTAATAACAAAATTCAATTAAATCGACATTTCCACTTTAATAAAATATACAAATAAATGCGAAAGGCTTTCAAAGCGGTTTATTGCAAATAGATATAAAAATAAAATAATCGCAGAAGCTTTCATCGTATTTCTCAGAAAAACATCGTTTTCATCGCAAATACAGATTTTGTGCTTTTTAAAAGAATTTCAGTATATTTATATTGTGCTTATTGATACTTTGTTTCATATTCCATGCAATAATTCACCTTACTCATTATTGCCCTAAGGTGCTCTTCTTATGCTACCTCTTCATATTTTTGGGTCAGAATTGCTGTTTCTTCTGCGCAAACATAAACTAGCCTGGATGTTACATACGGTACCGATTCTTTTTGTTTTTCTTCGAAACATTTCAGCCGATTAACAAACATCTGAAAGAAATGCGATCAGTAAAAAAATCATTAAAATATTAAGATTTAGGAGAAAAGGTACATGTGCTAAATTCCCAAATTATGCCACTTTACAATATGGATTTAAAGCCTTTTTTTCCCAGTTTTGTATTTTTTTTTTT
>VKOC01000388.1:21219-36828 GCA_009364415.1 Spea multiplicata
GGGTAGTCACTGCTTAGTGCTCCCAGTGAGGACACTTTATTACTGGTAGCTATAATTCTCTTTGAAAAGTAAACTTTTATTTAAAAAAAAAAAAGTATATAATATATCCAGAACTCTAGAAAGCATTAAGTCTGTTTTGAATTTTTTTAATCATTTTTTTTTACAATTTAATTAAACATTTTTGGTTTCCCCTATAGACGCAAAGCGGAGGAAGACAGGATACGCAAGGACGAGGAAAAGGCTCGCCGAGAACTTATAAAGCAGGAGTATCTCCGGAGAAAGCAACAGCAGATCCTTGAGGAGCAGGACTCGGTAGGCCCAAACCGAAGCCCAAGCCGAAGAAAACCAGACCAAAGTCTGTTCACCGGGAGGAGTCCTACAGCGACTCGGGAACAAAGTGCTCGTCAACGCGTACGTCCCCGTCTTCCGTTTAATGGGCGATTTTTCATTTTCAAGCAGTTTCATAGATTTCCAGTGCTAACTTTTTGTTTCTTTATTGCCGTAGCCGATAACTTAAGCAGCGCCCAGTCTGGCTCCAGCCTTTCCTTGGCCTCCGGAGCGACCACCGAGGCAGAGAGCGTTCATTCAGGAGGGACCCCATCGCACAGGTACACCCAACGCGCTTCACAATTAACAAATCCAATGGAATAGCCAGAAGTGTTGATTTTTATTTATTTTAATTTTTTTCTTGTCCTTCCACTCATGACAGAGTCGACTCCGTGGAAACCTTGCCTATCGTGAACAGACACCAGAGCAGAAACTGCGAGAGAGACTGGGAAAACGCATCGACCGCTTCCTCCATCGCTTCCGTGGCAGAATATTCAGGTATCCGGCTTCGTGCCTTTTTAGAATTTACCTTAATTCACTTTAATCGTTAATCACTCTACCTTGTCTTAATTAAACATTGATTTTATCCGTTTTTTCTTTTTTTAAATTATTATTTATATTTTTTATTCATAGGTCCCACACTTTTATAGAGGCCAAGCAGCAAGTCAAACAATGAAAGCCAATAATCCACCCATTGCTGCTTAGCCGGAAAAGTGAACGAGTCGCTGAAAAATTCAACTTTGGAGGTAACAAAAAGCTTCTATATTAAGTTTTATTGTTGTGTCGAATATAAAATGGGGCATCTCCTAGGAAACGCAGAAGTAATTGGGATAACGGATGATGGGGAGATAAAAAGGGATAGAATAACAGTTGTTTGAGATATAAGATTGGGGTGGATTGTTGATTTAACCCCTGGCGTTGTTTTTTTTTTTCTTCTTCACGCTTTTCATTTCAACGCAGGAGCTGGAGAAATCCGACTCCAACAACTACATCATCCTGTTCCGTGACGCCGGCTGTCAGTTCAGAGCGCTCTACTCCTTCCACCCGGAATCCGAAGAAATCTTCAAACTGACCGGAACCGGCCCAAAGAGCATCACCAAGAAAATGATCGACAAACTTTATAAATACAGCTCGGACAGGAAACAGTTTACGGTGATCCCGGCCAAAACCATGTCTGCCAGCGTGGACGCTGTGACCATCCATAACCACCTCTGGCAAGCCAAGCGACCAGCTGTGCCAAAGAAGAATCCGGTGTACAAGTAACGCTAAAAAAAACAAAAACGGGGGGGAAAACATCTGAAAACATGAAATTGTTTACTACGTTTCCCTCCCGTCGGTACAAGCGGTGGGCAGCACTTTGAATGTTTTTCAAAGGGGGATTTTAAAGATACGGTTTTACGGCGGCGGAATTGGCGGGGATCATTTTGATACGGAAGAACCTGGTGCTTAATCTCTCTCTCCAGCACCAACCTAATTCATTTGAAAAACATGTCTGTGGTTTTTTGTTTTTTTCCCTTTTTTTTTTTTAAATAAATGAATGGGTGGTGTCTGCCGTGAAATGCAAAGCTGACCATCTAAAGGAAGACATTTGCATGCTGCAAGAATTCTATCCAGTGGCATTTTATTTTTCCCGAAGTGCTCCTGAAACTTCTTTAGATGCAAGAATTTAGCTAATATGAGGTCACTTTTCACTGCAAAAAAAAAAAATCTGCATTCTGGCAAAAATCTCCGTTTGACTGATACAGATAGCATAAAAGTAATAGGATTTTTGAAAATCAAACTTCTACAGCCAGATTTCCCCCGGTACGGAGGATCCCCTCGCACAGTTAAACAAACCTTAACTTATTTATCGGAAATACTCGCACTACAACGTTGTTCTCCCCACAAAAAAAAATGCTGTTGGTATTTTAGACTTGAAAATGTGTGACAAAAATAAAAAGGTATATAATTGTTTTGGAAACCTTGAATGTTGAGCCGGACGTTAATTCTGCCTCCTGTCAAATGGTTTTCTGTTTAGAGAAATATCGGAGAATATTCCGAGTATTCCGCCTCAGCTGTACGGTTTAGAAGTAGGTAAAATCCCCACTTTTGAGCACGGTACTCGTCTATATACAATGCAACGGCGCACTTAAAATAAAGAAAAATCAGTCCTTTTTAACGGTTTTACCATGTCTGCGGTTGTGATCTTATCTCATGTTGCTCATTTAACGTCAACACTAAGCACCCCACGATGAGGGCTCGTGTGCGCTTACGAAGAATTATTTTTTTGCGGGAAGGGAGGTATAAATATTTATTATATAGGGGAAACCATTATTATTATTATTATTTTGTCATTTTGTCTCATTAAAACAGAAATTTGTTTTCAATCAAAAATGAGGTTTTTTTTATTTTCAAATTCCAAACGAAATTCTTCACAATCAGTTTGGGGATTTTTTTTTTTTTAAAACACTGATCCTGCTTGAATTTGTTGTTTAAATTTTATAATATAATACTATTATATTTCCATGGGCACGTTTTGGAATATTTTTTTTTTTTGTATTGGCTCTATGGAAATTTCACTGGTACATGTGAATAGGTTATATTGCAGCTTGAGTTAAACCCTACGGTTTTATTATAATTATTATATTTTTTTGCACATGTTAATAAGTAGAGTTTTTACTTGCAATGAGTTGGTACCGATGGTCACTTTCACCATGTGACTCATTGCTGCAAAAAGAAAAATGCATCATGCATCTCTTGCACCCGAATTTAATGTATAAAAGCAGCGAAGCAATTGGCTGAGAACTAGCCTGGTTTAAACCCCCCCCCCACACACCCTTCACCTTCCCAAATACTCCCCCCCGTTAATTACCATACAACATTGGTGTAAATTGTTAAAAATTATGTATATATATATATATATATCATATATATATATATATATGTTCACGGTGGCTAGTTCTGTGTAAATAGTCCAAAGCTTTACCATTTTAAAAGTGCTGAAAGGTATAAAGTTTAGTGTTTTTCATGGTTTTCTTCTTGCTTGCCCCCCCTCACAGTGGACATTCTGTTTCATATTTATTTTATGAAAGCACTGAGATTCAATAAAATTAAACAATGGATGTATTTTCATTTATTTTCCATGCGTGCATTTCTTTTAAATTCATTCATTCGCATTCAGCTCTTAATTCACATACAGTTTATTGTTTATATATAAATCATTTTCACCTACCATTTTTTTTTAAAGGATTTTTATACTTTCTTGGTTAATTTACCCTCTATTACCTTTTAATTTGAATAATAAGAGTATCACACACAGCATTTTTTTATACAGCTTCAAACAAAATAATGAATTATTTTAATTCATTTTCCTTTTTTTTTCATTTAACAAACCAAACATTTCATCTCGCCCCAAACACACATTCCATGCCTATATTACTATTTTTTTTGTTGTTGTTTCTATAAACCCTTTCGTTTTTGCATTTGAAGTGTCCATTGGTGACATGCGCGACGTCAAAGACCCTTTAAAGATACATCTGTGTTTGCGTTCTTGTTTCTATGCGACCGATCAAACGGCCCAGATAACCTTTTCTCCTGGAATCGTATCTCGTTGATAAGTTATAAAGTAGCCCGAGTTAAAATGTAACCGACATGCAGACAAGATATTCGTGTCCGTACATGAATCCCATAATCATCCACCGAGTCGTTCTGACCTCCAAGTCGACGGCGACTCTCTTTTAAGTCGGCGTCCACCCGCTTCCTAGATGTTCCTAGATGGAGAATTTCTGCAAAAACCATTAACAAAAATCACACTTTTTTCTTTCTAGATTATGCAGAACTTCAGCTGCGGCGACTGAACCCATTCTGCCTCAATCTCCAATTAAATGCATGTTATTTTTTACCTCGAGAGATATTTGAAGAAGGATTGTGAGTTTTTGGCAATTTTGCACTTTTTTCATGTTTTTGTTTTTTTTTATGGACTCTGTCGATCGCTGACAGTTGATGTTCTTCTGCCCCAACCAGAGCAGATCTTAGTGCTTTAGACCCTTTAATGTATAAATACTTTATGTCCGGGCGTTCAGCGTAAAGACGAGCGATGTGATGTAAAGAGTGGTTTCTGTCCAAGGGTTTGTAAGCCTTAATTTTAACGCCGGTTACCTCGTTAGATGTTCTACACCCCTTGAAAGATACTTTATTCATGTTACATACCCTGTAACCCTGCTGTCTGCTGTCTAATGTATTCTTATATATTCCTGATGCCTTGTAAAGATTCTAACTACAAGTCCCATAATCCCCAGTGGTTACTTTGTATTTCTAATGGTCATGGTGAGTCTAGTTGGCAAAGGCCACGATCGATGATGAAGTTGGAAGCAACTCAACTCAATCACTCGCACGTAGATGGCACTTGTCTCCTAAGTCGTGGTGGAAGGACCTCGACGCGTCTGTTCACGGGCTGTTGAAACCGGGAGGCAAACAGGGCTTCGACTCAACAAAATAAACTTGGCCCTTGAGAAAAACTCAGAGGAACCGACTCAGTCCTTGTCTTCCGAGCTCGACGTGAGGCTGCACTTAGACTCAAAGTATCAAATCGGCCACTTTTAGTGAATACACCGATTGTCGAGTGACGTTGAGGTGTTGTTGCAACTTTAGTGAGTTAGCCTACAACACTGCGGGGACACGCAAGGACCTCCAGTTAGAAAGAAGGGGTTTTAATCACCGGCGTCCTGGTTGCCGCTCCTCCGCTTTTAAGGAGCCATCTGACGGCAGTTAAAAGCCCCCCACCAAGGACCCCGATGGTCATTAATGGGCTGCAATCATTTTTATAGGTTTTATAAAGTTGGGGGGGGGTTCATATCCAAAGATTAATTTCTTTCCTGCTATCCACGCCGTGATGTCATTGGGTTGGAAATATACATCAAAGTTTGCCAAAATTTTCACATCCAGGCAATTTTTTACTTTTATTAAAAATCTAAATCCCAAATTTCCTGTTCATCCGCGCAACAGCGAGCTTTTCATCTCGTCCTTTATGATTAACCCGAACGCATATGGCTAACCATGCGCGCAGGTGGCTCTAACGGAAAAGGGAGATCGCGATCGCTGGGGGGGTCGTTTGAAGCCTGCAGGCTGGAACTTGCCCGGCTTGGAAATACCTCCTCGCTACTCCCTTCACCCTTACTTACATTTATCTTAAACATTCTGCGAGTCTAACGGTTACCGGAGGTCTCTGGAGAAACCTCGACCAAAAGTAGGCAATGAAAAGTAGCCGGACACATATGTTTTATATATTGTTTTATATTTTTTTAATATATTATAGATAATTTATATTATAGTTATTACACAATTATTATTTTTTTATTTAATCGTCATATTTTAGGTATATTCATATTAAATTTCAAGATTTTAATTTTTTCCTTTATTTTTCAGAATTACTTTCATTGATCGTATTTTGTGGATTTGTTACCTTTTCAAAAGCAACGTGTCATAAAAAGGATGAATTACATATTTGCACAACTTTAGAACTACGTAAGAAATGTAATTTTATATAATTATATATATTCATATATATTATAATTATTATAGATATATATATGCTTTTATATATTATATATATATTATATATATATATTATATATTATATTATATATATATAATATATTATATATATTATTATATATATATATATATAGTACGAAGAATATCTCAAATATACTTGATATGGAAATATTAACTGAGGACTTCAAAAAAAACCTGCTTTATTTTAAAAAAAAAAAAAAATTCGGGGGGGGGTAAATGTAAAATTTTTATACGCCCTCCTAAAATATCTACAATCATTTACTTTCCCCTCTGTAAAGCTTTAAGAAGTCCATTTGCCAAGCTTAATATTATCAATATATAATTGTTTCTTATATATAAAATTATTTAATGCCTGTTATTTATTGCTTTACAATTATTTTGTCAGTGTCATTTTTTGTTAAAAAAAAATCATGCAAAACGTTTTAAAAAATGGTATTTAAATAATTTAAAAATATGTGAAATAATAAAACTAATATATAACATATAAGAATAATATAAGAATAATAAGAATAGGAATAATATATGAAATAAGACTTTTATCTCTCCTATTTTTACATTTAAAAATCCATTAACTACATTTTATTAACTATTTTATTTTTAATTTTCAGACTATCCAACAGGCATCGAGTCCATTTTTTACGTTTTAAGCGATATTGGAATTCTAAAGCCGACGTCGTTCACAAACCCCAAACTGCAGTCCGTGAAAAGTCTAACTTTTGGCGGCGGCCGAATCCGCACCATCGAATCGGGGACGTTTCAGGGATTTCCCGCGCTGACCTCCCTATTGATTTCTAACAACGACCTGCAGACGGTTTCTCCTTCTTGGTTTAATAACCCGGCTGCGGTGGAGATGCTGAACGTAACGTCCAATCGAGTGAACGAGGTCCACCATCAGATGCTGGCCGGGTTCACCGGTCTGCGGACGCTGAATTTCGAGAACAATTCGATTGGCGCGATCGGAAGCGGGAGTTTTAAGGATCTCTCCCGTTTATCGTATCTCGATTTATCGTTCAATAAAATCTCGCACTTGGAGAGCGAGGTCCTCGGCCATCTCCGGGACGCCTCGTTCCGCTTGGACGGCAACCCTTGGAACTGCTCTTGCGCTCTTAAAAACTTCGCTATTTTCTTGCAAGGTAATTAATTTCCTACAAATTTAGGTCCATAATATACATTTTTTTATTTATTACGAGATAATTCTAGAGGGGGGGGGCCCGGTGCTGTAGAAAAGCCGCAGAGTCACCGATCGGTGGGATTCCATATGTGTCGGGGCGACGGCCGCCATGTTTCTTTTTTAAACAGACTTGGAAAACATCAGAAGAAACTGAAGGATTGATTATTTATTCATTGATTTATTGATTGATGATTGGGTTGATAATTCAATGATTGAGAGTTTATTAATTGATCGATTTGAGTTGATAATTTGATTGAGAATTGGTTTATTGATCATTGATTCGAGTTAATGAATTGATTGAAAATGTATTGATTGTTTTTAGTTGATTGTTTACTGATTGATTTGAGTTGATAATTGGTTTATCGATTAATGTTTCGAGTTAATGAATTGATTGAAAATGTATTTATTGATCGATTTGAGTTGATCATTTATTGATTCAGAATTTAAGTTGATTGATGAAGAATGTATTGATTGAGAATTGCTTTATTGATTGATAATTTAAGTTCATTGTCCATTGATTAAGAAATTATTAATTGACTGAGTTGCGTAGATCGTTTATTGATTAAGAATTGGTTTATTGATTGATGGAGAATTTATTAGTGGATTTAAGTTGATTATTCATTGATGGAGAATTTATTAATTGATGATTTGAGTTGGTAATTTACTGATTCTTTTGAGTGATGATTTGATTTGATGACGAATTAATATGGAATTGAATTATTGTCCCATTCCAGAACTTTAATTTTTGTATCTAAACTCATCTGAAGGTTCTGTTTCAAGTAAAAGCCATTTTTATACAAAAAAAATTAAATTTGAAGAAATATTAATCCCATCGTATTATAATCAGCCTGCGATAATGTCATATCCTGGGTTTAAAACCGTTTTTCTCTATCTTCCAGAGCTAAGGAACGAGTCACGTTTGGTTAAAGCCGACAGCGTTACCTGCCAGAACCCTCCGGACCTGCGCGGAACATCGGTCTGGGACGTCTCCTTCATTAACTGCACCTCACCTGACATCGAAGAGACACCCGCCGAGGTTTCCCTTCATGTCATTTTACCAGCTTTACTCGTAGTGCTCGGTAAGTGTGTAACACCGCTAACCCCTAGCGCCCCCCCCCCCCCGACAGATTTATTTGGAAATTTCTTATCCGATGATACTACAGATAAATAACTTTTCTGCACTTTATCAAACGGAAAGAATCATAATGTACGAGAAGGCTTTACGCCATGCCTTAATGCCACACAGCGCCTTTTAACCCCTTCAAAGCCAGTACATGTACGGGCTCACAATGCATTGTCATTAATGGGCTTAAGGTCAACCCGTTGTCCTTAAGGGGTTAATGAAGTCTATAGAAGCTGTGCTGAGCCGGCATAGCCTCCATAGCATTGGGGAGATCAAAAGTGCCCATTGGGCAGTTTAATTGTCCAAGAGGGCCATCTCTCCCCCCCCCCCCGGTTTTGTGCCAGGGGACTGCCACCCACCGGACCTGCCACCCCCAGGCCAGGATACGCCACGGGTTGTAACATGTCTTAATCAATCGTGTAATTGTTCTGATTTTTAAATAATTTCCTATTTTTTTGTATAATCGCCTTTATTTAAGGTACTTTAATGAGATTACGGTGTGAATGTCCGATAGATAAATTTGTGTATCATGTTGTCTATTTGTTCCCTACGTGTTGTGTGTTTCTCTATAAATCCATAGAATGTACTCTGCCTCTTTTATTTTATCCCAGTAATTAGAAATCAAATAAATATATATTTATTTTAGAAAAAAGTGGATCTGCCGCTTGCCAATGTTGAAGTTTTTGCACCAAATTAACAAAAACTGAAGCCTATTGTAAAAACGCGTTCTCGCGGACCGGTTCTAATTTACGATCCAAAAACAAACATCGGCCATATTGTTTATTTTATTGCAGTGATATTTTTGTTCATTTTCCTCTTTTGGAAGAAGATACAAGACAAGAAGCAGGTACAACCCGATGGAGAACGAGGCGGAACGAAAGCCACCAGCCACGCGGGAAAAAAGGCCGTCTCTGGCGCGGTAAAGCCGGCCAAGGTTGGGGTGTTTAACATGGAGGATTTCGTAACCGCTTCCAAAACCACCGGTCAAAAAGGTCGTTCCAAGTCCGCTTCGGCCATTCTGCTGAATGATTACGGCCTTCTGACCAATTCAAGTCTTTGTAAGGAAAAGACGGAGAAACAACAGGCTTCACAGAATGTTGGCGACACCAAGAATAAGGAGTTCTATGTATCGAGTAAGAATTCCGACGGTAACGTGGAGCTGTGGTATTACAATAGCTTGCAAAGCGGTTGTGTCAAGAACATAACCGGCACTGCTGTGAGAGTGAGTGGGACGCATGCTGGAGTAAATCAGAAGCCGGCGCGTGGAGATAATCCGTATCCACCAGACTTTGAGACGTACGCGTGTCTGTCCGCAGAACAAAAGCCAGTTGAGGTTTCTAGTGACTTGAGACTAAAAGAGGCAAACACAGACAATCTAGAACCCTTGGTGTACTTGAGTGTTCATACTTCTTCTGAAGAACCTCTTGTGAACAACCATAGAAGCAAAAAAGTCGCCCACAATTCAACTTTAAAGCCACGTCCCTTGAGGAGAACCTATACATGGCCCCATGAGAAGACCAAGTCTAGCCAAGAGTCTGATTTGTCTCATGAAAACTTTTTAAAATCGCTTAACCTTTCTCCGGATCTGAGGGCCCCGCGTATAATGGGACAGCAAGCGAAAGCCCAGGGGATTCCGAGCAGAGATGGCGGTCACCGCGTTGACACGTTTGATAGACTACCAGAAGGTAAAGATCCATCGGGAAATAAAATCTTTAATGAGCAGCGTCCTAAGGAGACTTCCCCGAAACCAAAAAAGAAAGAAGAGTCCAAGTGTCGAGGAGGAGAACAGTCTAGCACTTTGTCTGCCAGGAGGGTCTACCAGAGGTCCAACCATAATTACCGCTCACGAAGAAACCGTACTGCTCCAGAAGCTGGAATCCAGAGGGAAGATCTCAACAGCCAAGACTCCTTAGGCAGATCCAACCTGAGGACCACGCCGGATGATGACACCCTACTGGAGAACAATGAATATAACTTCATGAATCTACTGCACGAAGTGGTGGAAAACCACGGCAGGTGGACACGGGCGCGGTGGCGGCAGATCCACCAGCAACGAGCTGTGAGCAGGTCTCCCCCGATGCCGTAGGGCCGGTGGTGGCATTCAACGCATCGTTTAGCCTTTGTGAGGACCGAAGGAACCTGCAACATGCTGTATATATACTTCCAGTGCCCAAACTCAACTTTCTGGAGTAAATACCATTGAGAGACGAGGACGAAACTCATAGATTATGCTTTTTACAAAGATTAAGAGAATTCCAAAATTATATTTATTCCGTCTGCCGGTCGCTTGCTTGTCTCTGTATAGCATTTTATATATAATATAATATATTCCGAGATGGGGGTGTCGGATATCTAGCACCCGGAATGTTTTTTTTTTTTTTAAAGTCTGGAATGGGTTTGTTGATTGAAAAAAAATATTTATATTGACCCAATAAATTATAAATAATAATAAATAATTGGAATATATGTAGTTTTTGTTGCATTTTGTAACTTTTTGTTTTCTTTCATGCATTTAGTTGGTATGGCACCATGTTACTATGTGTTACTATGTGAAATAATTACAATAAAGCGCGCAACAAAAAAAGTTTATAGTTTCATTCCGCATTGTGCTTTGCAAATCCCATCGCATTCTTCAAATAAACCTTGATGTATTGAGCAAAAACAGCATATTATTTGAAATCTATTAAAAAAAAATCTAAAAAAGATTTACATATATTTTTGTCGAGGTTATAAAGTCATTTTTCGGCCACGAGAAACTATATGGCTTGAACGGTTTAGTTAACTCAGCCGGGAGAAATATCTTTTTGGTTTGATTAAGAGGAAAAAATACAATGTGACGGCAGATAATAATAATAATTATTATTATTATTCTTATACTCATTCTTCATCCTTGATCTTCTGCAGGTGGCCTGTCCTTCACCCTCATTATGTGTTTGATTGTCTGCTTCTTGGCCAAGCGTTGGAAAAACAAAGTGGCAAACGTAACCGAAGAAAGGTCCGACGGGGATCTGATCAAGACCCATGGAGAGGATGGTCGGACCTGCTTGGCTGTTGGAGCTAATTTATCATATTGTAACCTCAACAACCACCCGCCAAAGGTCCACGTGCCACCATCGGAGAATCAATCAAACCGTGCACTCGATACAGAAAAGAAGCTTTTTCACAATCCCAGCTTTTTATCCAAAATTGCGCAATCTGGCTCCGAAGTCACAGTGGAAAATGACCTAAAAAAGAACGAGTTGGGCCACTCTTTAGCTTTTGAAGGAGACAAACGTGGAGATGTAGGAAGGGTTTCCAGATGTTTCAGTTCCCCGGGTCTTGTTCCCCTCCACGAGGGGTTCATGGATGGCGTGATCTGTAACCCCGCGGTTCCCGTGGATTTGGTGGCACCGGAAAGACTCGAGAACACAACCGGGGTCACCACTTTACATCACGATGGCCAAAAACTGCAATTACCTCCTGACGCGGGACTAGAGACTGACCGGCGTTTCGATTTGTTACAGCACAGCGATGATGCCACCAAGAAAATAAATGAAGTCTACTACAGTGCTGCTGGTAGGTTTACAGAATATGGGGATGAATGGAAGGTTTTGTGGATCATCGTCATTTCACCAACGTTTTTCTTCGTTTTCAGGTGTTGTGAAGTACATCGAAACAAGCGTAGAGTCGTCGGGTCTTTCGTTGGCCGCGTTTAATATCCCAGAGGATGCGGGAGAAGCTGTGACCTGCAACTCCGTAACGTTAAAGAGGAAATGTAAAACGTGGAGCACCTTCTGCCAACTTCCCAAAGATTTCCATCGAAAGGAAGCGGACTATCGACCGGAAGCAGGCAGGGACATGAATATCTTTACTGAAAACCTCGGAACATCTTCAAAACATAAAGACACGGAGCGAGAAGGGTCCGAAGGAGAGCCCACAGGCGGGTTGGAAGTTTGCGTAGAATACCAACAAAGCAAATATTCCAACTCGGAAAACGAGCAGCCGTGTTTCTCATGTATTAAGGATGTTAACTCCACATCCGACGGCGACACCGGTTACCAGCTGAGCGTCAATCTTCAAGATGAGACTCTTGATTTAAAAGTTAGCTCTTCATCTTCTCCATGCCAGTTGGGCAACAAGTCCTTGAAGGTCAAGCACATGGACGATGTCTTCGTAACAAGCCAATTCCAAAATGGCGGTGTTGGTGTAGACGATGCTCTTCAGGATACTAAACATGGACCACCCCAAACCCGACTGAGCGTTGATAGAGATGATGCATCAACCCGAAAGAGCAAGAAACCCAACCGGAGTTTACCACTGTTGCATGTGGCGTCGGAAAAAGAGAAATTTTGGAAATATCACACAAATTGTTGTGACGAATTCCAACCGTGTCCAACGGCCACGCGCGCTTTGAAACGTCTAAAAATATTACCTACAGAACCACCGACCGTGAAATCCAATCCAGGTCCTCCAGCAGACAAAGACCTTCTTGAAGGTAATGACCGAGTTAAAGTCAATCTCTTAGTCAGAATCTCGCAGAGAAAGGATTCCAGAAATTCCCAGACGCCGCCATGGAAATTGTAATCGAGCTGAAAATGGTAAATTAAAATTTCAATAACTTATTTTTGTGCAGAAACCTTTTTTTTTTTTGATGGAATGTCGCAAGAGAAGGGAAACTTTAGCGTAGTTTCGAAGGAATTTTTGCGTTTGTCCTAAAAAAAAATTCATTTCATTTCAAAACTATTTTAATTTGTGAAATCTTCTTTTCTTACACTTTTGAGTGAGTAGTAGTGATAAGAAGTTGCGTTACATTTGTATTTATAGAGGGGAAAGGGACGAACTGGAACTGGAAGAGTTTCTACGGTCAAATATTATAAGTCGCTAGAGTAGTAAAGTAAAAATAAAAAGATTTTTCTTGATTTTTTCTTGTGTTATGGTTAATTTTATTTATATTTACCATATATTGTCTTTTCTTGTTATTCCTACAGAGAAAATCTCACTTCCGTATCTGCCATCGAACTATAACAAAAACAACATTCTGCAAAAGCCCGGATTAGACAAAAAAAAGAATTATGTAAGTCTCCCAGATCTGAACGTGTTCCGTGACAAGCAATCTCAACGATCAATCCAATTGGTTACAGTTGGGCTCGTTAAGTCAACCGACAACCTAAACGTTAATCATGTCATGAAAGAAGAAAGTGTTTCGGAAACTCAAGATTTACAATCGATTTGTGACAGTCTAGCAAGTATAGAAGATGTACCCTCGATCTCTACATGTCCCGCAGAAACCAATGAAATTGATCCAAATGCCTATTCCATAGCAGACCTGTTGGCCCCAGTGACCTCAACTGAAGGGTTGAAGAGCCTTGAGAATATGGCAGATGATGAGACGGAGCTGGTGGTAGAGGCAACCTCTTTACTTAACAATCGGAAGCTCAGTAGAGTTGCCTTCTTGGACAATAACATCAAATCAGAGACTGAACTGGGCGATGATATAGAGCCATATAAAAGTCCAAACCCAACAAGCCAAGAGGCTCTTTATGGTAACACCAGCTCAGAACATATCCATGTTAATTGTAAGAGGGTATCTTACAATCTGGGCAACATGGTGCCCCATGACGACTCCAGAGTGATAAACATGGGGATTTGCGAGACGCAAGGTCATCATAATGAACTGGTGGGATTTGGTGACTGTGTTGATGGTCTCCAACCAGAGGACGGAGAAGACATTGAGTTTGCCATTGGAGAAACCAAAAGTATCCTTGATGGCCAGCTATTACATCCCCGAGACTGTAGTACAAGCCTTCTTCAGATGAAACCACCTGATTATGTTTCGACCATTCATGAAAAATTGAGCCGGACATGGGAGGATAACTTTGATTCAACAGAAGACCAAGAGTCCTGTAATATTAACGTCCCCATCAGTAACGATGATGTAACGAGTAACACAATAAGAACGGTCAAATCGAAAAACGCAGATCAAGAATCTTACAAAATTTCTAAAACTCTAGAAAAATGCAACCAAAGCCAACCAGAACGCGTTGACCACGGAACTCAGAAGAGAGGAGACGCTAATAAAACAAACCAGCTTTGGAAGAAGGTTCCTCGGCTGAACCCACTTGAGAAAGACAATCAGGTGGATCTGAGGGATTACCTATCAACTAAATCTTCCAAAACACCCTACCAGTCTGTGTTTTCAATGCTAACAAAAGTATCAGAGCAGGGAACTTGTGAAGAAAACGGAAAAAACACAAAAACTCTAGAATTAGAATCTTCTGAAAGCGATCCAAAGACATTGAGAATTCCGTATTACTTGGATGAGTTTTGTACACAACGGGGCGTTAAATTTAATCATTCGAACTTTATTGGTGGTAAAAGAATGGATTCGTTGGAATATGTAAATTATCTGTACAACCGGAAGCTAAAGCCCTTCCGTGATTGGTTTGGCCGGGTAGAAAATGTTGACCGAGAAAACAATGACCTCGGCGTCTTATCAAATCTCCACTTCTGCAAAGTAGCAAAAGGATTGCAGTTTGGAGTAAGACCTCCAGAAACGGCCCCTAACCTCCCGGAATCTGACCCTGAACCCAACGGGGCGTCTCTTAACCCAGGTCAGGGGTATTTACCCCCTACTAAGGAGGAGCTGGGGGCAGATAGCGAGCTGGCGGTTCTGAACATGCTGAGCACCCTAAAGCAACGTTTAGCTTTGTCAACCGTTTGTAACGAGGAAGACCCGAGTCTGTAAATGTTAATATCTTCATAATAATCTCATTTGTGGCAGATCAGAAATGAAATTTTAAATTTTAACAGAATTTAAACAAAAAAACCCCCCACGTTTAAGTTTCTTAATTTCTCTGATTTTTGCCCTAACTTGATTATTTTAGGTCCGGACCATTCTTCTAACTGTTGTAATCCCATATGTACATCCCTATATCATTAGTAGTAGAGCGACTACCTGACCCCCCCCATAAATGTAAAAAATATAAAACCTACCGCTTAAAAAAAAATAATCCAACAAATGTAAGAAAAATACATGCTTTTTATTATTTTGAAATATTCTTTTCATTTTATTTTCCTAGAAATAGAGAGGTTAATGTGAAGGTGATACATACATTGAATATACATCGCATGGTTTCTTCACAAACGTTATCAAAGCAGACGTAAGAAACGCAGAACTCTGGTCAAATATTCGTAACAAGTACCAGTCTGTCCTAATGACATAATCGTCCAATCCAAATGTAACGACCGGCCATGCAGCAAAGGATCGTGGGATTGGCACAACGCATGGGAACGTTAACGGTCTTGCGTTAACATATAATGTAACAAAAAAATAAAAATTTGAGATTAATATTTTTTGTTTATTTTTTGGGAAAATTTAAATATAGCACATAAAACATCCCAGTTATATAAAAAAATATATATATAATTATACAAAAAAAATAAAAAAATACTGGGG
>VKOC01000388.1:45273-57431 GCA_009364415.1 Spea multiplicata
ATAGGCCCTTTATCATTCCCATCACTCCTGTGTTCCAATGGCCCTTTAATCACTCCCATCACTCCCTGTGTTCCAATGGCCCTTTAAATCACTGCCCATCACTCCTGTGTTCCAATGGCCCTTTATCAACTCATCACTCCTGTGTTCCAATGGCCCTTTAATCACTCCCATCACTCCTGTTGCATCCATGGCCTTTATCACTCCCCATCCTCCTGTTGGTTCCAATGGCCCTTTATCACTCCCATCACTCCTGTGTTCCAATGGTACGTTGTTTTTGCTGATTTAAAAGGATAATTGATGGTTAGAAAACCCTTTTGTAATTTATGTTAGAGCCAGAAATTTCCTTTTTCCCCCTCCATGAAAACAGCTGAGTGACCCCAAACTTTTGAAGGTAGTGGATAAACCTGCACAACCAAACTTCTAAGCATTATTTATGTTACTAGCATTTAAATTTCACGAGATTATTAACACTCGTGATCTCCACAAGGCGGTTTTAACGAGAGCAGCAACAGGAAAACAAGAAAAATAAAAACACTTTTGTATGTAGCTCTGAATGAAGTTATTTCTTGGTAGTATTTTTACTAAATGCTGTGATTTGGAAGGTTAAGATACAGCAAGACCCAAACAGGCTCTTAACCCCTTTAACAAAAATTAGTACCAATTAAAAGCAGAAGGTGGGAAAGTTAAAATTAAGTTCAAATTATATTTAAGCGCAGATTCATTTTGAAAACATTTGGGGGATTTATTAGACCACACGAACTTGTGGTCACGACTACAACGTTTGCAGGGTTAATTCATTGTGACATGTTACGATGACATCAATCTGCGTGAGCTCTCTAAAGATTATAATAATAAAATAATAATAAAAATAATAATAATTAACCTTTGGATGACTCGGGCTCTCGATGATCTGTTGCTTTAATTTCTGCTCTCTCTTCCAGTACTTCTCTCATTTTAAGATTAACCTGGCAAAGAACAACATATATATTTTTATATACATTATAATATATATAATAGTATAATAATAATAATAATAATACATTTTTAAAAACAAATACAATGAATATACTCCGTAGATACTATTTGTAATTTCATTAAAACTCCAGAGCGTTTCCCCCTCGTAGAGAAATAATTATATATAAAAGAAATACCTTATTGACCCAGAAGACCATGGCATCCTCCAGATCGTACGGCAGCTCTTTCGAGGCACTGAACGTCGAGAAGCGTTTGACGCTGGCGACTACTTTTTCGATGCTGATCATTTCCACCGTGTACGCCATCATGAGGGCATCGATCATGGACATGTGGGCACTCTGACAAAAAAGAAAAGCCAGGGCTCCGGTTACATTGGGGGGTCTAGAGAATAAGAAAGTTAACCCGGATACTGACCCAGACTTATTTTTATTGACTGCACGAAGATATTATCTGCTGTTAAAAACATTACAAATAATGGGGGTTACCAACTATTCCTAACTAAACTATCAGCTGGAACATATAGTGCATGCGCCATGAGAAGAGATGCAACTTCATCACGCACACTCTATACGCTTTTTGGATTCGTTATCTCATTTCGAGTGCCCTCCGGCCTGAACGCTCTGTAAGAAAATCTATAATTTATAGACTGTATTGATTGACCGGCACTCAACTCCGCAGCGAACATAAACTCACAGGCGAAACGTCAAGAACGGATACACCATAAAGTACATTTTATCTGCAGACGATTAAAGAAAAAACATCACAATGTAACAATTTTGTATTATTCCGGAAGCCTGAATTTCTTCGGATCTGTCCAATTACAGAACTCGAATCAGACTCCATAAAAAACTACGTAATTTAAAAACAAATAAATAAAAAAAGATACTTTTCATTCTATTTTCCAGCAAATTCTTGAATACAGAGAAATGTAGAAGGCGAACGGACCATTTTGATTGGGGAGCAGCTGAGGTCCGAGTCGGACACAGGCACGTCATCGCTCTCCATGACGTAAATCCCCTTCCGAGATAAAGCCTGAATGACGGGCTGGTGGCCCTGCAACGCCGCCACCTGATCTCCCTTCAAAATAAGGCCACAGACGCGGCAGTAGAGCTCGCTGGAGAGCAGCAGCTTTATGACGGGCGGCTTAATGTGCTCCTGCTCGTACTGGTCCACGTAGAAAGGGTCTTTCAGCTCCTCGGGGACGTTATCTGAAAGGACACCAAACGCGAAAATCAACCCACACGCTCGGCTACAACTCAAATCACAACTACATTAAACCATAATGCTTTATGGCAATGTAAATTAAGTCCTTTCCTCCATAGCTTTCATTAGTCACATAGTCAAGCTGGGTGATTAAGACCGAGCCATTCTATTGTTCCCCACCCACAGTCAGTATGATAAGGAGTCGGCTGTCCTATTACCAACCAATAGCATACAAGATAACAGCTGCTCCATCAAAAGTTTTCTTATCCTCTTAACAGACCACGCTATAAGGACGATGGTGCTTGAGCACAGGTGAATGAATGAGACATAGTCCTGGTTTCAATGTGAGACTTTTTGAAGTTCCCCGGGGCTCCGTCTTTCCCTTAAACACACCAAACTGCCTTATCATGTGGACCCGTGACTTCAAAACCGCAATTCCCCAGACACTCCACTTAAAGCGGCAGCATTATTTATGTATTCTTCTCCTCTCTTCACTATGGCAACCCCTCCTCCTCTCATTAAGGAGCCTTTTAATGGTTTTGCTGTTTGACGTAATTCAAAATCCTGATACTTAGAGTTCTTGCTGCAAAGTCCTGACGTACTAATTCATAATTAAAGCAGCAGACCATGTTCTCCGTATGAAGTGGTCCTCATATGCTGGAAACGCTATACTATACACGTCAGCCATAGCTTTACTTCCTCGACTGTGTGCATCATTGGGTTCCACAAAACCATCCGCAGGCTCACATATAGGACACACTAACCGGCCAATCAGCCGGCCCGTTTCACTCCTCATTCTTACTGAATGTCTTTCCTCTTCAGTGGAATTTATTCACATTCCATTCATTTTTGAACAAACTTCAGCGCGTTCAAAACGACGACATACTAATTAACTACCGCCCTGTCTGTAAAGAAGCTTCATTACGCGTTACCCGAGTCCAGCCTCCAATGCCGTGCCGACCTAGTACTGTACCCGGCACAAAAAGTTTTCATTCATCTACATCGCTCCCTGGTTCCTGTGAGCGGAACCGAAATGAACTCTTGGGTTTATAAGGGTCATAAGTCAGCGTATCATCCTGCTTACACTGCAGGGGTGGTCTGACGGGGTGTTGTAGGGATCACCCCGTTTTTTGTGGTCCGAGCTATTATTCCAACTAGTCTTCAGGCCTCGCCTTCCATTAATCACGTATAATTCTGCATGAAATGATGCCAGGCATGAAACTTTTTGCTCAAGAACTCCATACATCCTTTCATTCATATACACACACACAGAGAACTAAGGCCATCGGTGCGATGAATTACACAGTTTCAAGGTCTCTGGTAGTTTACATTAACGTGGACTTTGGCTGTACGATCGCAGCATTCCTAGATGTGTTGACAAAGGCAACACGTGAAAAATATCTAAACCTCTTTTTAACATACAAAAAAAACTACCATCCCATCCGCACCCGATGTTCGAACCCCAAATATTCCAGAAGGATCGCACTTGGGGATGATGCTTGCCCTAAATGTTGCTATTGCTCGTATCAGATTAATACTATGTTTTCAGAAATATCTGTTTTCTTTATTTTTTAAGCCAGTTATAGTTTTTGCCCCACAATATAATGTTTTTAGTCTATGAAAGTCTATGGAGGAAAGGACTTCATTATCGTTGCCATAAAGCATCAGCTCAGTGCGGTGTTTGAGCCGGGAAAGTCACCCAAAATATCACATGACTGACAGCAACGGCGGCTCCAGGTCTGCAGATAAAGGGGTTTTATTGGGGCAAAATGAGATAAAACCAGGTTTTTGTCATCAACCAACATTACTGTATACAGCACTTTGGGGGTTATGCTCAAGGAAAATAACATTTATTTTCCATTTAAACAAGTAACTCTAGACACTATCAAAAATAACAACTTCTGGTGTTTTTAAAAAAGATCAGTTTCTTCGTGAAGAGGGCGTATAATAAAATCACCTCCCCACCTAAAGCCACGACTTATCTTACCGATGCCGTACGCCTTGGAGCAGATCCACTGTAAGTTTGCATCAATTTTCGCCCTGAAGGAGTCGTACATTTCTAACGGAACAACCTCGGTGGCGCAGTCCGCCAAGGAATCCATCTTTCTTCTGGCGCTCTCGCTGCCGGCGCCAACACCGACGTCCACCATCTAAAAGGAAGAGGCGCAGAACGGGTCAGGTGACAGAAGGAAAAACGTTTTTCATCTCTGAAACGGTGCTGGCAACAAAACGGTTAAAATAGTCAGAGTAACACAAATGGTTAAAATGATTTAACCCCTGGAGTGCTAAGAGGTATACAGATGAGACCAACGACTGATTAAGGTTGAAGTCTTTACAGCAGGAGAAGCGGGGGGCCAGACGGGGGCCGACCAGCCGGTGGGTTTCTAGAAAGGCGTCACAATAGGACCCATGTGCTTGTGACATAATGTTATTAACAAATCGTGCCCATGCGCGGTTATACACGAGGACCACTTAAGATGAAGCCGTTAAACAAGTCGCTAAACAAGACGCCCCAACCTACATCACCGTACGGCGGATTTTCCTTTCGCAGATCGCATCACACGTTGTTGCAAGAGAGACACTTTGATACTTTGAAGATTCCATCGTATAAACCGGACCCCATCTTCTTCCACACACACAGCACACCTCACCGGCGCCCCCCCCCCGAATCTCCCTGGGGATGGTTCCGGTCCAGGTCGGGGTATGAGATCACCGCGTTTTGTTTTGTTTTTGTGAGGTCAGAACTCATTTTCCCCCAAAGATCAAACATACAAAGGCAGCTGCTGACTCAGCTAAACCAGACAATCCCTCTCCCTCCCCGGCCCTCGCCCCTTCTCTCCAGCCTACGGCTCGGCCCCTGGTATAGCGGATCCGTTTAATTAATTGCCTGGGATATCGATAACCCTGCGGCCCTCGGCCCTCACATCCCCACCCTGATCAACGTCTATCCTGACAGCTCATCCTGTAGAGTCAGCAGCAGGCCCCGGAAACAAAAGGCCCCGCGTTGCTCCTCCGTATCCCGTTCTCCGCATCAATCAACAATAGAGGGGATGCGGCTAACAGCGGATGGAAGACGAGCACCGGGTACCAGCTAACGGGCTTTGGGGGCTCACCAGGCCCCCCCTGCCTTTACCGGCACCGGTGAACAAACGGCGATATACATTTTTAAATGATAAGAGCATCATCCCCGATATACCCCCCCCATACACCCTATAATTGCTTGATGCAAACACGGCTCCCGGATCCCACCCCTGGAGACACCCTCCATTCATCTCACCCTACTGTCCGCTTCAACATGTCAACCGGGCCCTAACGTTACCAGCTCCTCATCCTGATCTGTGGTGTATTTATTACATCAAGCACCAGATCCACCTGCCAGCAGAGGAGTGTGTGTGTAATATATATATAATATATAATATATATAAAGGCCTTCCTCACCTTTTGTTATGATGCTTTGTACGGCGCCACGTTATATGAGGGCGCTTTGTAAATGAATAACGATGTATAGAGGTATTATATAGGGTACATGGCTACGGATCGCTCTACAGACCCGGGATTTATGTACAAATCAGGAGGCACTGAAACAATTGGCAGGAAGGCAAACGACATTCGGCCCGGTTAGTAGTCACAGGCAACTAGGAGCGACACGCAATGTGCATCAAAAACACGCCACACGTTATATATATACACATTATATTTACATTCATACATATATGTGAGCCCATCCCTGATACAGCCACCTGCTCTACTGACAGCACGATATATACAGGACTACCCATTGTCCTCCCAGCCCACCCCCTTCTGAACAGCACTTGCCCTCCCTAACCCTCCACCTTCCCTCTAGCCCTCAAGTACCCCCTCCCCATCAGATGCCACCCACCCCTCTCACCCTCAGGTGCCACCACTCCTTTCACCCTCAGGTGCCCTCCCCCACTCTCCAGGTTCCCCCTCTCCCCCATTCACTCACCTTTGCTGTTCCTGCGGAGGGCAGTTGAATGAATGGAAGGCGCCCCCTGCGGTTACCCCCCCTCACAGTGCGGATGGTCCAGCCTTCCCCCGGCCGCGGCCTACATACCGGGCCGGCCCGCCAGGGGCAGCCTCAGCCGGTTACCCCTCCTTCCTGTCACCGCCGCCGAGCCCCGCCCCCTGCAGGGTGTCTGTCACCGGGGACACGCTCACTGACCCCCTCCAGGAACGTCTGTACAAAGCTTGTCGGCCCCTCCCCAACGCGGGGCCCCCGTACGACAGCAGACTCAGCGATGCGGACACAGCTGACAAGCCGCCGCCGTTCACTCGGGTCCCGGCTGCGCAGGCGCGGATGGTTGCTAGCGGTGACGGGCACTGCGCATGTACAACTGGTTGCTAGCGCTGGGAGACAGGAGAGAGCGGTCACAGGTATCACGCATGCGCACCATACTGTTTGGGAACTTGGGGAAGGATTGGACTGCGCATGACTGTTATGCCGCACTGCCAGGGCGCTGTGATCTGGAATGCGCATGCGTGATGATTGGTGCCCACTGCCCAATGTGTTGCATATCTCCTATGTAGCTAAACTCTTGTGCCCCTTTCTCTCCCCCCCTGATGCCCCCTTTCTCCCCCCAATGCTCTTCTTCCCTCCACTGATGCCCCTCTTTTCTAGGAGCTCTAAATGTTTGCTGGGTATGAGGGAATCACAGGGTTCTACAGCCCTAAAAGCCCCGATAATGTGTAAAGAAACAGCTTTATAAACTAAAAGGGGTAAATAATGCCCCGCTCAGTTACACAAATACCCCGCAATAGGGCACAAAGTCACATAAAAAGTATGATTGAAAGCTCCACTCCCAAGCTCTAACCACACCCCTACCTATAATCTCATTCATATAGTCCCGCCCCCAGCCCTCATCTCTATAAAGCTTTTCGCAGCCAATAGATCTCGAACGTGAGATTTGCGTATTACGGACCAAAACGCTTATTAAAAATTATTACAGCCGTTAATCTAAATCCGCTGTGTTCTGAGATGTATAAAAGCTCTTTATATTACAATATCTGGCAATCTGCTGCGTTATTTTGGTCGAGATGAAGATCTCATGAAAACGTTTTTTTTGACGATATCGATCTGCAGCGACATACAGTCCGGGGTAAATAATTAACCGCATCTCACTCTGCCCACCATTCTGGAGGAACCGGATTTTGAAGACAAATTAGACCGTGCACTCGTAATTTAAAGAAAAACATCTAATGACATCATTAGAGTGAAATTAATAAACTCCATAATTTATTTTATAGTCATCTAAAAACGGTTATGATGTCTTTATTTGTGGTGATGGCGGCTACAGGGCATAGAGTCACACACAGCCAGAAGAAAATAGCCGTACATGGGCTAAAGTAAACACAGGGTTAAAAATCACATATGCCCCGGAAGTCACCCCTTTTTCTGGGGACTGTTGACCTCTTCTGGTCCCGCTGTCTCTTCTGGATGTTATCTACAGATAATAAGTATTTTAGGGGGCTGAGCTCTGTTGTCTACGGTAATCTTGGACCAAGAATGGTCAGGAGAAGACATCTAAGGGTACCTGCTCTACTAAAGAGCTCCTTACTGCACCACCAGACGTAGTTTAGAAGGTAACTCGGCAAACTCCTTCTGCCGGTGCAGCCATCATTGATTTCAAAAGGCGACTGACTTGAGGAACGTCCCACCGGGTAACGTTCTACACCATGGAGGACACCAAATCGTCTTTTAAGTGGAACCACAAAAGTAACCTTCAAGGGGCCGATCGATATGGATTATATATATAAAAAGAGGTCATGGTGCAAAGTTTGAATAAGTGGTCTTTATCACCATGCTTACTAATGGAATGTTGCTTTGGTTGGAACAGGCTGTCGGTTGCTAGGGCGATAACTTTTTTATACATAACCCTCTGAGCTGTTCCTGGTCGGCCCACATAGGGTTTGCTAAGTTCTCTTAAGTCTCTTTAAGTGCTCTTAAAAAGCCGTATAGATTCCGTATAGATTATGTACAAAAAGAAGTCACGGTGAGAAGTTTAAATAAGTGGTCTTATCACCATTGGTAATGTTGCTTTGGTTGGAATATTCAGTCAGTTGCTATGGTGATAACGCCCTTAAAGAGCACGGTTTGAGGTCCTGATGCAAAGTTTGAAAAAGGGGTTTTGTTGCCATGCCTACGAAGGGAATGTTCAGTTGATTGGAACATTGACATTGGTTGCTATGGTGATAACTTTGTATCGTATAATGTTGGATGTATGACGCGGGTCTCGTTCTTCGGCGAGCGTCCATTGTGAGCCGCTGGCCGCAGCTGCCGAGCCCCAGCCGACCCCACGCTGAGTGATTCACTGCACGTCACCTTGCCAGTATTTGTATCGGCGCACGGGAGCATGGCTGCCGTATCCATGGCAACAACCAGTGCATGAATCACGATGGTCGTTTGACGTGACATCAGAGGGAGAACCATCGTAAATAACATTAAAAAAAAATGATTAGGAGGCAGGATGAGGGAGCGCCTAGTGGGTCTTCATGGTATTCATTTGCTAATTAACAGAAGGACACAATGACGGAAGCAGCTTGGGTTTATTCCTCCCCATCCTCATGACAATCTGGCTTTTAACCCTCTGTTTAACGCAGGGGTCCGGGGCCTCGTAGTACGTGCTTTATCTTATCGGAAGTTACGGAATTTGTAAGGTCAGGATTGCACTGCACAGGGACCGCGAGGGGTCAGGAGCAGGGAGCGAGAGGAGCGAGTCAGGAGCAGGGAGTGTGAGGGGCGAGTGCGGGCGCAGAGAGCGCGAGGGGCGAGTCAGGAGCAGGGAGTGTGAGGGGCGAGTCAGGAGCAGGGAGCGCGCAAGGGGTGAGTCAGGAGTAGAGAGTGCGAGGGGTGAGTCCGGGCGCAGGGAGTGCGAGGGGAGATTCGGGAGCGCGAGGGGCGAGTTGGGAGCAGGGAGCGGAAGGGGCGAGTCCAGGTGTGGGGAACACGAGGGGCGCAGGGAGTGCGAGGGGGGAGTCAGGAGCAGGGAGCGCGAAGGGCGAGTCAGGAAGCGCAAGTCGGGCGCAGGGAGGGCGAGTCCAGGTGCAGGGAGCGTGACGGGCGAGTCAGGGGCAGGAACTATATAACTTCTGTAATATGGAGGATAAAGCCATTTATTTCTGCGGATCACCGGCCGTTACGCCAACGCCTGCACTCCCACCGTGTCGTTTATTGATGGAGGATCCCCGGGGACGGAGTGATGCATCGCAGCGTCTGCGGCCCCCGTGCATCCCAGGATGTGTTAATACAATGGAGGCTGCCGAGTCCTGATCCTTGGCTGGGGGGGGCAGCGCCGGCACGGCAGCCCCAGAGCCGCCGATATTACAAATGCGAGTTTAAATCAGCTGAAGCATGAATACAAGCCGCCATCTGCCAGCGGCCGGCTAATCCCCTGCGGGGGGCTTCCAGAAACCAGGCGCACGGGTGGGAGACAAACATGCGGCAGGCTGCCCTTTAAATTAACCCCCTGAGTGCTGCAGACCTACCTTTATGATTGCAGGTGACAAAAGAGGCACAGAAAACTCTCATGACTGGGTCTTTATTCCAAAGGAGGAGAAATTTTAGAGATGGAATAGAAGGTTTTTTTTTACTTTACAGAGAGGGTGGTCGATAAGTGGAACAGCCACCCAGCAGAAGTGGTAGAGGGTAATACAGTGAGGGTATTAAACATGCATGGGATAGACATACGGCTCCTGAATCTAAGACGAGACCAACAACTGATTAAGGTTTGAGACGCTTCCTGAAATGTCAATTAATTTAATTTAAAAAAAAATGTGATGACATCATTACCAGTCCCGACTCTACATTCCTTCTGATACCGTGTCTGCCATTCACAATCTGATGATGTAAGAAAGCAGGTTCTCCAGGCTACATTGTAACCACGCAGTATCTGGAGATCGGTATCTCTGCTACTAAACTCGCAATAATAATAATAATAAAAAAGTTATGATGTCATCAATATCAAAATCCATGATTTTGATTATCGTCATCCTCAGCTTACTTAGGAACTAAAGGCCAGGAAAGCTTTAAGGAGAACCCGACGGCAGAAACCCAACGTGCGACGCATCTAAACAACGTTGTATCCATCTGTTAAGATGCTAACGCAATCGCAATTATACGATGATGTAACCGAGGAGATGCGCCCAGTCATTAAAATAATAGCTACAGACTTTTGGGTTGCGTAATTCTTTTGTCGTCGGTGTCACGCGGAGCAGGAGAGCCGGTAAATCCGCCAACACAGGTAGGACGTTGGCGTTCGTGCGAGAGAACCCATTTGTGGACTGTGACAACAGTGAAGCGTTCCTGCATGCGCACAAAAAAAATTATTTTATTTTATATTTTCAGCATTTTATTTGATGGGTAGGGAACATGGGCAAAAATAAAAAAAGATATTGATTAATTAAAGAGTTTTTTTTAATCAGGAAACCTCTCAACAGGTCTGTTAAATAAATCCAAAATTCATATTTAAGATGTTCTAAAAAATTGCTGCTAAAATTACATTATTTTTTTTAACAGGTGGAAGCAACTGAATGCAAATATACATAACTGGAAAAAAAAAGAAAAATGCACAATAACACACCAAAACTGCAATATAACTTGCATTTTCTATTGTTTCTTAATATATTTGGAGTACTTAACCGCTCAACCTAAAGATTTTTTTAAAAAAATTTTGAAAGTTTTTCTTGTTTTTTTTTTTTTTAAATCTATGCTGCAAAAAAACAACAAAAAAAAACCAAACAGGTTGTGTTCAAACAGAAGTTTCTTTATAATCGTTTTTAAGGGGTCCTCCCCGCACCAGGACGGAGGTGAAGTAACTTTGAAATGCGCTGCAGATTATCTATTAGACGAGAGTTGGGCCCGGACCTCGCGCCGCCGCTCGCCGCTCTTACGTAAACTTTACTTTGTGCCCAAACGCTCCCTGATTATTGTTGACTCTCAGACCTCGCCGTCTTTGCTCACTCGTACTCACGGAAGTGAAATCCGAAAGTAGCAACGCCTGGCGTCGGGTTGCGCAAGCGCCTGCGATCCCTACACCTTTCACAGCGCTGGAGGAGACCTGTAAACATAAAGAAAGGTAAGCGCGTGTGCGTGCGCTGCTAGGAGACGGCATCTCGGACGATACAAACATCGTAGAACGCACTTAAGATTTCTTCGGTTGTTGGTTGAGTGAGAAGAAGAGAGCCGACCACCAGCCGCGGTCTAGTCCACCTGGTTGCTATATGCCCGGAATGTTCCATGGAACTTAAATGCCCCCTCCCCCCCTGATATTTAATAAGCCACATGAAGCCGGACAGCATTATTTTAGGTGAGAGGGGTCGAGGATCTGCACTTTACCAAATTTTTTAGGCGTACTTCATTATATATTTTAGACCTTTTTTTTAAATTATTTTTCAACAATGGTCGCTAAACTCTTAAATGCCTTCTTTGAAAGATTTTTTTTAATTAAATAATTAAAAACAATGTAAAATAAAATGAAAATAATTATATTCTAAAATTAATTCATATAATTTTTAAATATTATTAATAAAATAATATTTAATTACATTAAATTTGACCTAACCAATACACAATTTTGTGTCCGCCGGCCGCGTCCAGAGGTTTTCTCTCCACCGGGTGTTTAAGGTTTGTCCCTGACCTTTAAACCGCTGTCATCTTTAACGTAATGAGATTTAAACTGGATACATAACCCCCACGTTAAGTCTTCTCACTCGGCACCCGCTGGCCTCCAAAAATAGCCTCCCCCTCGCCCGGCGGGTATAACTTACCTCCCACAGCGGGGGCTACAATGTGGCAATAGAGGAGGCTTGTTTTATTGGCACGTAAAGCACTCGCTGTTATCACAACGCCTCATTCATTCGCTTTTATCTTCCAATTTTTCTAGAACAGCCAAAGCCCTACTAGGCTTCTTCGACGTGGATATAAAACGCGCCGTTAAATCACCAGACCCCGATTTCCATCGCTG
>VKOC01000390.1:0-11317 GCA_009364415.1 Spea multiplicata
TACTTGAGGGGTGAGCCGTACGGGCGTTTTATGGCGGGGGGCTCGATTATCCCGTTACAGGACAGGGATATTAGGCAGGTAGAGCGTGCACGGGGTAGTTGTATCAGAATCTGACTCCGGGCACTGGTGCTTACTGATATTTCACAGTGTACCCACCCTTGTAAGCCGTCACCTACCTGTACCTCCCGCGCATGATAGGCAATGATCAGACCCAAGAGGATAATGGAGGAGAAACTTATAAGGCATTTCAGGGCCAAGGAAAACATGGAGTCCTGCAAGAGAAGAACAGAGTGTCAGGGGGGGGGGTATACAGTGCAAAATCCCAGACCCTGCCGACTCTCCCAACCCTGCCGGGCTGCTGTTCCCTCAACCCATAACCGTTTTACCAAAGTATTTCTTTCTGATAGATGAATCCGCTAAACCACGTGATAGAAGGCGAGCGGGCATTTCACTCCCTGAGCTCACCGAGCGTCATGAGGAGCGCCCGCGCGTTTCTCCTGCTGACCCTGGATAATGTGGGGCGGAAAAAACGTGTGTATGTATATGTGTTATACATAGTAATGCTTCTTTACTAAGGCACTAATTCATACACACACATACTTTTTAATTTATATGTACGCTGACACGTGTGCATGGATCAGACACGCCAAACTAAGTGAGCCATGATTTACTAGACCTAAAAATGGCACTCACACGGCATGGTGCTGTACACAAAACACACGTGTGCTCTACCCTGTGATACCTTCATACCCAGCAAACATTCTGAGCTCCTACAATAAAAGGGGCACCTGGGGTTTGGGTCGAAAGGGGGTACCTGGGTGCATCAGGGGTTTTGGTGAGATGAGTGCACCTCGGGGTTTGGGTGGGATGGGGGTACTTTGGGGGGATCAGGTGTTTGGGTGAGATGAGGTGCACCCTCGGGTTTGGGTTGGATGGGGGGGTGCCTGCGTGGGCGATCGGGTTTGGGGTGGGATGGGGGTGCCTCTGGGCGTCGGGTTTTGGGTGGATGGGGGTGCCTGCTCGGGCGTCGGGGTTTGGGTGGGGATGGGGTCAACTCTGGGGCATTGGGTTTGGGTGGGATTGGGTAACTCTGGGCGTCGGGGTGTTTGGGTGGGATGGGTAACTCTGGCATTGGGTTTTGGGTGGGACATTGGGGGTAACTCTGGGCGTGCGGGTTTGGGTGGGATGGGGGTAACTCTGAGCATTCGGGTTTGGGTGGGATGGGGTAACTTCTGGGATTGGGTTTGGGTGGGATGGGTAACTCTGGGCATTGGGTTTGGGTGGGATGGGGTAATCTGGCAATCGGTTTGGGTGGGATGGGGTAACTCTGGGCATCTGGGTTTGGGTGGGATGGGGTAACTCTGGCATCGGGTTTGGTGGGTGGGGTAACCTGGGCATTGGGGTTTGGGTGGGATGGGGTAACCTCTGGCATCGGTTTGGGTGGGATGGGGTGCCTCTGGGCATCGGGTTTGGGTGGGATGGGTAACTCTGGGCATTGGGTTTGGGTGGGATGGGGGTAACCTCTGGCAATCGGGTTTGGGTGGGATGGGGGTGCCTCTGGGCATCGGGTTTGGGTGGGATGGGGTACCTCAGATGGGATTGTGCGTTTCGTTTGAATGCCCTTATTGTCATTCAGAGGAGCAGAATGTTTTCCTGTGCCCGCTGCCGTGGGGCTCTGCCAACACAGCCATTAGGAGCCGGCACTCTCTGTCTGAGTGTCAAGGCAGAAAAAATGGCAATAATTAATCCCAATTACCCCGCTCGTTATTTAGGATCCTCAGCGTGTTAACGCTTCGCGGCCCAAGTATGGGTAAACCTGTCATATTTAAATCTCTTGTATTTCTATTTCGTGGAACGCTAGAAAATGGCTTTATAAATTAATCTGCGTAGGTAAAATCTTCTTCTAAAAGCCCCGCTCCGTCTCACACCCCTAGGGCAAAAGGGCCCTTCTGGCTGTTTGGCATTCCCCGCATTCCCTGTGTACACCACAGGGCTGGAAATACCCCATCTACACAGTCCGCAGAGCATCACACACTCCGCAGAACATCGCGAAAAGAAACTTCCAAAAAAAGCATCCCGACAAAGTCCCCCGCAGAGCATCACACAAATTCCGAGAACAATCGCTGCAGCACTCAGAGCATCGCAACAGTCCGCAGAGCATCACTCAGTCCGCAGAACATCGCGCAGCACTCAGAGCATCGCACAGTCCGCAGAGCAGCACGCAGAGCATCACACAGCACACAGAGCATCACACAGCACACAGAGCATCGCAGCAAGGGCAGCACGTTGTATGAGTGGTGTGTGAGCTTCTGTGTCCTTAATGCGTTTTAAAATGATAAGTAATTAATTATTATTGGGGGTAACAGGGCGATGTGAGGGACCCCCCGCTCGTTTCTCATCCCAGCCGGCGCTTCTTGTCCCGTAGTCTATACATGGAGATGAGCCCAGTGATTGCACGCGGTTCCTCTGTTTCTGGATATTTGCCTCAGATGCCCCCATTATCCAAAGGCTAAAAATATCTGCAGACGCCCCGCGTCCCGGGGGCCCCATTACTCAGCGCCGTGTTTTTCTTCCATTGACAGGTCGGGGCAGGAAGGTTTACCGGGTGTTTACGGGGAGAGCCGAAAATGAAACCGCTCACCGCTCCCCGTCAGCCTGTTCGTGTTGGTAAACACCTCGGGCTCCAAGGCTGGCTGAGGGTCGTGAGATTTGTTGCCGCACGTAGTGAATTGCTCGTTGTATAATTAAATGCAGATTCCTGTGCCTGGATCCCAGGGCAGAACCCTTAATGCATAGGGCTGATAACATTACAACTCCCAGCACGCCCAGTCTGCTCCTTGCTGGCCCGTTAGCTGGAGAACGTGCCCCCTTTCCCAGCTTAGTGATGTCAGAAGTCTTCTTGACCGCCCTCCTCTATCAGACTGCCCTTGAACCCGCAGGCGGGGTGGCAGGAGTGGCACTTCCAGTTTTTCTGGCCCTTATCTGGTCCCCGCCGGCTGGCAGCTTTTGATGAATCCCCTCGCTGCCGCCGTACTGAGAAGCTGATTATTTAGAATCGATTTGGCATTTGATTTGTTATCTCGGTCCTGCGCGGCTCCGGCTCTCTCTCGCTGTCGGATAAGCCCCGAGGCTTTGTTCCGTTAATTACATATAAACAAGTTTCCGAGCTGATAAATGCGCGATGGGAAAAACTCAAGCAGTACGCGCTCAAAACGCTACCATACGCAGCTAATAGAACATGGGAGCGCCGTCTGCCGCTGGCGTCGAGGGCGCAGGAGGCGGCTGGGAGTGATGCTTTTATGTTTGTGTAGCAGATTGCTCCGCGCATGATCCGCAGCCTTCCCGTACATACGTATCCAGGGATCGGTCCATCTGCCAATAAGCAACGGGCTGCTGCTTTGCCGTGGCTTCCTTGTCTGGCTGGCTGAGGGTGATTGGTGGGACTCTTCCTGACTCTGTGACCAGGACCTCCGGCTTCTCTCTGGACTGGGACAAACGCTGACGCTCCTGATAGGATCTGGAGAGCCCCTTCCTCGTGTGCGACGCTCTGGTATACCCCGGACTCACGGGGGCCGCTCGTGGCTGGAAGAGCACAGGTACAGCCTGGCCACGAGGTAGACTTTATCAACGGCCAGAACCCCCTGAGCTCTCCTCTGACTGCCGCGTCACTCAGTAGGCAAGAAGGAGTCGTCGGGCCGGCGATGTGATGACTCCCCAGCGGGGGCCAGTAACGTGGCTTTGGGTTTTGCGGACGTCTTTTGCTGTAATGGACACGAAGATTTTTAAATACTTCAACACGGCACCGGCGAGGCTTCCCCTCGGATGCGCATGGTCTCACCAGCCAATGTATCTGTGTTTTATTTGCCCCAAGGGGGCTGTTACCCATCTCGCTTCTGCCACCCACCCTGTGCCCCCCTTCCTTTCCTGAGAAATGTCCAGTTCAGAGAGTGGTGCGTTCCGGATCTCACAAACTGAGGACTACATCTCCCATGATGCTTTGCCAGGCTGAGAGTCCGTGCACCTGCTGTGACCTGTATCAAAAACAAAGTTCTGCATTCAGAAAGCCCTTGGCCTCGTCTTAGGTTCAGGAGCCATGTGCCTATCCAGTTCGTGTTTAAATTCTACCACCTCTGCTGGGAGACTGTTCCGCATATCTACCACCCTTTCTCTCATTACTGGAATCTGTATGACATTCTTTGTTCGTGAAGCATAAAGGATGCGATGGATTGTCTCGGGGGAATGAAAGGTGCATTATAATTACAGTGTGGCATTGTGGGTAAAATGCGTCATACTCTTTGCATGAATGAGTTCTCTATGAAGCTCGCGATACAGAAAAACAGAAATAATTACAGTGCCGATGGAGGGGAAGATATTTATAGTTGCACTGAACAGAAGCACACGCTAACAACGTGATCCAGAATAGGCTGTGCGCAAAGGGGCTGCGCTTTGCCCCCCTATACATGGTCCGGGGCCTGCACAAAATAGCCATAAGTTCTACTGTTTGATGTCATCACGCTGTGACCTGTCTTTCCGAAAACCAGGCGGTAGCCCGAAGTGTGATGGAGTGAGCCAACTGGCCTGCGCAGGAGCACCTTCACCAAGTACACTGCCGGTCCGGCAATAGTCAGGCGGCAGAAAATACAGGTGATCTTGGGAGCGTACCCTCACCTGTCCCGGAGTAATAAGCAGGGAAAGGGAATTCCCGGAAGCTTGGGAGGAGATCATGTCGGCCTGAATACGGAATAAAGTAACGGCCATTACTCCTGCGTTTGATGTTCCTCCAGAAGCAGCCGCTCTCACGGTGAGATAACCTGCAGTCCATCGCGCTCTCATCTCAAGTCACACTGACGTCAGTGTCTCGTCCAGTAGACCCCAGTATGGATCAGTCTCGGCCCCCTGCACTAATCTCACAAACCATCAAACAGGAGATCCCGATATCTAATGCCCCAGAGGAAGGGGGGGCCATACTGAAACCTGGGCAATTCGGAGGAGGAGGATGTGCCCAGGGTCAGCCTCAGGCCAAAACAAATGCAAAAGCCCCCCCGGGTAGTGTGGCTCGGACCCCGGGTAGTGTGGCTCGGACCCCGGGAACTCACAGGAGGTGCTGGTAGGGAACAGCTCCGGCCCTTCCCCGGCTAGTAACAGCTCGGACTCTGGGACCGCATGGAGGGGCCACGCAGAGCCCACTGCCCCCGGGTCCATGCTGCGGCTGAGGGCTGGCGTGTGTGAGGGTATAGACAGGTGATACTTGGTACTCCTGTATGTTGCGCTGCTGAATACAGACTGTATCTACCACAGCGGTACTCAGTACTTCTTTACACTGCAGCTGTCTTGTTACAGTGATGGGATAGATAACGGTTCATGGGTTAATAGCCTTTAACCCTTAGTGTACTGTATCCTTTCTATGTGCCGGGAGTAATGAAATGCTAGCGTCATTAACCCTTAGTGCTTCTTCTTCTTCGTACTAATGGCAAGCGTTGGGATATTAACCCTTAGTCTGCCAAGTTCTCTTTCTATACAGGGACTAAAGACAGGCTGGGGGTTTTAACCCATTAGCAACGTCATTAGAATGGGAAATATTGATCTTCCTTCTAACGATGATGGAGGGATTATGATATCCGTGAGTCCCACATCCCCGGCAGCACCTTTAACACTCGCAGTGCCGTGTCTGGGCTAGTCCTGGCTGGCCCAACCAGAAAGATGCGCTGATGTGCAGCAAATCAAATTAGCATTTCACATTTCCTGGAATTAGGTACAATTAAGCCATGAAGCAGGGAAAACAGCAATCTATTACCAGAGGCCTGTAAATGCCTGCGACAGATGCCCCCTCCGCGGACCGGCCTCGCCGTGATTCGGCCCCAAACCATGTAGCAGAAACGTGACCTTTAATCTTTAGGAAGACGCCAAAGATGTAGATGTGGGAAGGAAACGGATGCCTCGCTTAGGGCCACGTTATCTGGCATCACAGTTCGGGGGCTGTAGCTGCGATTTAGTTACCCTGTTAGGGTAGTAGCCCAGGCGGGTGAAGACCCTCGGAGAAGACTCTGCGTCCCCCTGCTAGCCATAGGAGGAATGTACACGGTAATGTACACGGTAATGTACACGGTAATGTGACAGCTGCAGGTGTCTCTTATTAGGTGAACGTCCCCTCTCTCTGGAGAAACGTGACTTCCCAAGCGGGAGAGGCCTCGGTGGTCCCCAGTGCTGAGCAGCCAGATGGTGGCCATCAGCCCCCGAGCCCAACCTGCCCAGGACTCTCATACACAAAGTGCTGCACATTCCGCTCACCGATGGTTGGATATACAGTAATGCACTTTATGCACCCGTTTCCGGTGGATAATCATATCTAAAAGCCAGCTTGGAAAGTCCTTACGTGATCGCCACAAGATGCCACTTATGGGGTCACTCTCAACCCCCCCCCACTGCGATATGCTTAGGCCAGCCTTAAATCCAGCAAGGTATATACTCAACAGGTAGCACTCAAAGGGCAGCCAGTCAAAGAAAGTGTTTCCTATCGCTGACCAAGCATAATGGGAGTTATATCTCCACACCAGGTGGAGATCTACCTGTTGGCTGCCCCTAGTGTTTGCCGAGAGCCGGCAATAACCTCATCGCATTAATTACAGGGAAAGAGCTGGACGTTCATCAGCAAAGGCAAGGAGCAGGATGGGTCTGGGCAGAGCACAGGAAGGCACAGATCCCGCTGCACGCTGAGGAATGCATCTTATTGCTCATTCTGCTCGCTTCCCACGGAAGGTATTTGAAAATCAAAGCACATTCTCAGTCACCACCAAAGGAGGAAAACAAAACAGATTGGGGAGCTCCGCCGGGCTCCCTCCCCGGAGTGGGGCAGATTCAAGGCTTTTCTCCGCGTCGCCAACGGCAGGCGACACGAGAGCCCTCGCTGATCACTGCGATGAGGGGGGCTCTCAGACGCACACCTCCTGCCTGCCATTCCCTGACACCTGTAGCCATTTTACTCCCGGCATTCGAGCGCACACACACAACACACATACACACAACACACACATACACACAACACACACATACACACTCATCACACATAACACATCGTGCCTTGGGAATGTCATTCGTTTCCCTGACACGGTGCTGGGTAGGAAGCACTGATTATGTATCCGTGCTGGCATTTAACTCTTGTCGGTACACGGAGATAGTTAGTGTGCGCCCAAGGCGGATGCGATGGCGCGACACTGCCGGCATTTACTTGCACCCGCTCTTCGGAGCAGATGGGCTAAGCAAGCATAGAAGCCATTTTATTTCTTTAACTGTAAGATCGCATCTGGCACGCTCAGACGTTAATGTCACCCCCTCTCGTCGCACAACGCCAGTAGCGCGGAGAGAAAAACCCTACCTTTTCGTACAAACCCCACGACAGTTCGGTCTCAATGACCATTATAACTATTCCAAACATCCCGAAAATCAGAGCGTAGTCACTGAGCCGCTTCCTCTTCTCGAAAAGCGCCCTCCTGTGCCCCAGCTTGTATCCGATATTTTGATTTTTCCTCTTGTTGGCTTTCGGGTAGTTGTTGGCGCTGTTATTGCCTGAGTTTTGGTGGTTGTGAGTGGCGTTGGGGTGATGATGCAAAGTCTGGTTGGAGTGGTGTTCATCCTTGGACGAGATGACTATCTCCGGTGGGACGCTGGAGTTGAAGATCTGTAGAGGTTGGCTTTCCGGCTCCGACTCTATCAGATTCCTTCTGGAGGCACTTAGTCGGCTGAGGGGCTTCATCACTCCTCCCGTGTACTTGCAGGAGCTCATGGCTATTTCGGTGAATGGGTTGCTGTCCCTTCTGTGCACGAGAGGGCTGGCTTGTCTGTGCTTGCATCCTCCGCCAGCTCCACTTGTAGATGCTGAAGTTGGAGAGTGTCCAACCAAGTGGTCATTTAAATTGTGCTGGCTGCCCTGCCTGGAGGAAGGGTGGAGAGCCGTGGTGTTGGTGGAAGGAGGAGCCCTAAAAACAGTTGGTGAGGAGTGCAACAGGCTGTGGTGATAGGTCTGGCCGTGGAGCTGGTTCAGAGCGGGGTGCTGGCCCTCGTCCCCGGGTACGGGACACTGACACTTGGGGTCCTCTTCCATATCCCCGACTCCCGAATCATGGAAGTGACCAGACGTGTCCATGGTGTGGAGATGACTGGGTACCTTCAGCCCCCCAATCCTGGCGTTCTGAATGGGGTCCAAATTGAAAAGGAAAAGGGATAATGAGGGTCTCCAGAGTGCTGTCGGACCCCCTGCCGTCTCCTAGAGGCAGCTCCCGGACATCATTATGAGACAAGGTGCCTGTGACTAGGAGGGAGATGTGAGAGTGTCTGCCTCTTCCTTCAACAGCCCTCTCGCCTCCCGGTTACCAAGCCAAGCCCACCACTCAGCAGCCGCCTCTCATTGGCTGAGCTGGCGATTGTGACAGCCCGGCCCAGCACCGTCGCTTTAACCTTTCCACATCTACAGAGGTAAACGTGTACCCCCCCCCCTCAGGTAACCGTGACATGTGCATGTCTGCCACCCCCTGGGGACTGTGGCAATAACTGCCCCTGGGGAAGGTTCCTGGTGAACACGAAACCCTCGTGAGTATCTCCCAAGCGGCTTCACCCAGCTGTTTCTTCAACCAAGAATGTGAAGGCATGTACGGCGGCTACTAAAACCGACTACACAGGAGGGCTCAGAGCCGGAGATTAATAAGAAGAAGTGCGCCAAGCAGCTGAGCCCTTGGCCGTGTCTGTTTTATGTAGCTTGGATGTTGTGCCCTGGCACTGAAAGGGTTCATTAAAACACTCCACAAGCAGAGGCATCAGGGAATGTGCCGTTACGGTGCTGGCACTGAAAGTGTTAAGGGGCTATTGATTGGAAATCCGGTAATGGATTGGGTGCCGGAGAAGTTAATTCATTAATGTCCTTCGTCCACGTGTGGCCCGTTCGCTAAACCCCGTAAAAAGGAAAGTGTGCCAGTGTGCGCAGTACGGGTGACAGAGAGAGAGGACGTTAACCATAAGAGCTCACGCTCTGACGGGAGAGATCTCCAGCCGCTCACGCTTTAGTAAATGCCCCCATAAGAGTTAAAGGGACCGGCCGGCGGGGGCTCACATTACTTTGCAGGTTGCGGTGCCTTGATGGGACAGACATCTAGGAACGACGAAATCTCGTAAATCAGCGGAAAAATGAAATCACAGTAAACACTCCTTAACCCTTCCGCTTCCAGACAGCCAAGCCATGCTTTGTGGTTAGAAGTGGGGCAGACCGGAGCGCCCGAATGCAGGGCGTCGCATGGCTAAGCGCTGCTTTCACTTATTTAGCTGCCGATGTCGCCTGAACCCCACAATCTGACGAGCGACACCCCAGTTCCACAGATGGAAATCTAAAGTTTGCGTTGCGTGTCCTCCGTGTCTCTGCCGGGAAGGGTTGCCATGGACACAGCCGTTTTTTTTTTCTCGTTTTTTTCTCCCCGAGATGTTATTTGTGGGGAGGGGAGTCACACGTCTGTCTCTGGCAGCTGTTATAATAGGTGGCGGTGCCGTGTCACTTTGGCTAATTAGTCATCTTGGGCATCCCGCACACTTTATTTAAAGCACTGCACTCTTTGAAGGGTTAAAAACATAAATTATTACAGATTTTAATCACTTGCACCAGATGAGGGGGGGCAGGGTGAAAACCCCTGGGGCCGCATTCACTGCGTGCTTTTGTGTCACATGACAGTTATGGGTTCCCGGCAAAAATAATAAAATTAGCATGATTCCGAAATGATTTTTGGGAAGGGATTTGTGTTTCAACAGTACAAAGAAAGGAAAGTGGAACTGCACCTTCAAATACATTAAAGAAACAAATGCACCATCCCGCTCCAGGGCCCTGGTATCGAATCCGCACAGCGGATCATGGGAGTGGTAATTCACCTCGCTCCCCCCTTGTCTCCTCCACATCAGCCGTTAATGGAGCTGTCACCCGAGGGGGGATTCTCCCACAAGGTGTCATAGCTTCCCGGTGACCCCCGTGTAACACATCACAAGCGTACCGAGAGGTGAGAAAAATAGCAGAGGTGCAACCGCGCGAGAAGCTTCCCCCCTCCGCACGCGCTCTCGGGCTAAATTTAAAGCGCCGTCTGCCACATTCGCGCCGTTCGTTCCGGGTAATATTCCAGGGAAGGTTTCTAGCCGAGCTTTTATTTATAGAAGCAAAAATTTTAGTTTTCTTACATAAACCGAACGATGCGCAGCCACAAGTAAATGTGTAAAGCGCTCACGCAAACGAACGCCTGCGAATCTGCATATTAAAGGGGATGGAGCGAAAGGCAGTGGGTACATGGAGTGGCCACTTGGCAGAGTAATCAGGTGATTGGGCTTAATGACGGGGACTTATCTTCCCAAATCACATCTGTCTCAAGAATTCAACTCTGCTGGAAGGCCACTCCATGCATTCACAAATTGGATGTGTTGTTATGTAAGCTTCGGGGCTTCTAACAGATTTTGTAATTGGGGCATCCCTCACTTTTAATTTAATAAGTGCTAGCTCTTTGGCCGAGGAGTATATGAAAACCTCTATGCGTTTGCTTCTTAGCTTGAGGGAGCACGTGGCAATTACCGGAAAGGAGTTTCAGAGCTGAGGAAATGTGTGTACAAATCATTGATCCCAAGAGCTTTCAATCTAATTATGTGTAGCCTCAATAAGCCTCCTGACCTAAGGTCCAGCGGACAGATGGCGCTCAACACGATTCTCACGCGTCCCAAGAGTTCTTTTTTTTCCCTTTAACTTTCTAAGAAGTTAACCCTGTGCTGACTGGGCAGCTTGAGGAGCAGATCTCCCCAGTGGTGCGGCTCCATAAGCTGATTCCCCTTCAATTCCTATTACCGTAATTATGTGGAACAGCAGGCCAGGGCTGCGCAGGGAGGATTGTGGAGCTGATCCCTTTTCAAGGTCGGGCTCCCAAGCAGATGTGGCTAGTGAAAGTCCTTGGATGAAGGATGACCGGGAACAGCAGGGGCCAGAGCTCGGCCAGCATGTGGTGCAAATATTAGTCCTCCCAGGTGAAGCCTGGTTTTGTATTGTGGGATCACCCTGTCTCCCCATACATTGCGGTGCCTGTGTTATTACCCCTCCATGGACCATGATACATGACCGGTTGGGTCATTCATCAAAGACAGATCTTGTTTAAATGGCCCAAAACTGTGCTCTTTGGACTGGGCGGGTTAAATTAATACAGATGATGTGCCAGTCAGAACTGGAGATTTTCTGCCACTGTAGTTGACCGGCTGTAGTGATCACCAACATACTTACACACACCAACATACTTACACACACCAACATACTTAC
>VKOC01000391.1:0-12529 GCA_009364415.1 Spea multiplicata
CTACTACCCTTCATACCTCATGATATTCCCCGCCACCCCGAGGAGTCTGATGCCCCGGAACCTACCTGCCCTGACTCACAGCGACAGTTCCCGTGTTACTGCCCCATGGGGTACCCAGTACCCCGCAACACGCATGCAACGCAGGTCTCTTAATCTTTACGGGGCGTCCGCCCCACAAACACACAATCATCCCGGGGTTAACATGTTAGACCCCACCTGAGCTATGCTTATTCCAAACTGCTGTGAAAGTGAGGGGTTAATGCCCTATGCTTCTCTGCCTTTATATGAGGGAGGGGGGAGGGTTGGGAGCAACAGCATGTTAGGGGTAATTAAAACTGCCCAGGCATCTAACCTAGGGGAATAACTCAGAGCTGCTCAGCAAAGGGTTAAGCATGGCCAGATCCTAGCCAATCAGCAGGCTGATAGCTTGTTACACCTCCGAGGAGCTGTGCACTATTTAACCCCTTCAGTTCTGTCTTCTTTTTTAACACTTTAATTGTCAGTTGATACCCCGGTGGGTCGAAGCAACACCACAAATACACCTTTTGGTTCTGGGGTTCCTTTAACCATTTAGGTGCCGGTGGGGCGTGCAATATGTATATATTGTTTGGCATTAAAGGGTTAAGTGGGATCACGGTGGGACAGGGGCAGCCCCCCTCTTACTGCCCTTTATCGCATGGCTGGGCTTCTAGATGCTTGGGGAAAAAACCTCCATACCAAGGACAGACACCATGGGTTAATGGCACAAGCCGAGCATGATGGGACTTGTAGTCCATGCCCTTGTCTGTGCCGCGGGGGGGGCAGCTTGCCACAGTAGCTGCGCATGAAAAAAAGTGGAGGGGCTTAGAAAAGATAAAAATTAATATTTAAACTAAAAGTATTTACTTAGAAAATAGAAATTCTCAAAAAAAACAATCATTAAACGGGGAGGAAACTTATATGCAGCCACACCCCTTCAACCTGCAGAGCCCCGCCTACTCATTTTAGACCCCGCCCTGAAATGATATATATATATTTTATTATGTATAAGTTGCTGCTATTCCAGGATTCAGGAAGGTTCTGGCGCTCGTCCGTGTGTCTGTATACATATCTCTACGTGGACGTACGGACACGGAAAGCTCTTCGTTTTTTCGCCCCACCCTGCCGCTGCCTGAGCCTCCCCCACGACAGACGGTTTTATTAAGTTTATTTTTTTCTTGCGTTTCCCACGCTTTTCTTTTTTTTTTTTTAAAGCGATGAATGTAAATAGTTGTCGGCGGGGCGGCGGGTTAGTAAATGTCACGCGATTTCTAAAACTTGTATAAAGATATGAAAAAAATTAAACGCCATCCGGAAACTTCTCGCAGGAAAGCATTCTTTGCGCCAAAAGTATCACCGCGAGCCGGGTGGGGGGTAAACAACAGGGAAAGTGGGGGGCAACAGACAGAGGGGGTTATTGGAAGATGGGGGAAACCGCATTAAGGGGAAGTTTTACTTTACTGAGAGGGTAGTAGATAAGTTGGAAGCCTCCCAGCAGAGGTGGTAGAGGGTAATACAGTGAGGGTATTAAACATGCATGGGATAGACATACGGCTCCTGAATCTAAGACGAGACCAACGACCGATTAAGGTTTGAGTCTTTACAGACTAGACAGGGGCCGGATGGGGCCCGATCTGCCGTCAGGTTCTGAGTTTCTATGACGATATCTGCAGAAGATCGGGTAGTTAGAGGGATCCCAGCAGTAGTCCGGACCCGATCAGTATCACCAAACCCAACTTACGGCAGAGGAAACTGATATTTTCGGCCGGTAATCACCGCAGCCCCCCGCTAATTATTTGGGTTTCTCCCCAATAAAGCAGAAACACTCCGACCCCCCCTCCCCCCCTCCGGGTTTTACATAAAAAAATGCATTCTGGAGCAAACTTTTAAAAGCTTTTTATCGGCATGGCAACCAATGAAATGTCACCGCTAAATGGATAATGCTATGGTTGCTATGGTGATAAAGGCGCAATCGATCTCTCAGTCCCGATCAGTAATGAAACCGGCCCCCGGTGACACCCGGCGATAAATTAGACAACCAGAGAGAGAGAGAGAGAAGATTTATTGTCACCCTGGTGGTGAGACCCCCCGCAGGCAGCACCGAGTTGCGGCTCGACCCCCTATTGGGGGCAGGTAAAGTAAGGCACGGGGTATTAAACAGCATTTACAGCACAAATAAAATACCCAGAAAGTGCAAATATTGGAGTAAGGTCACAGTGCGCGGGCCGCGGCCGGTCAGGTAGGAAGGGGTTAACGGGACACAGCAGGGCAGGCTGCGGTGGTACACAGAAGGGGTTAAAAAGGCTGGGGGGTGCAAAGTGACACGCAGGAAGGAATTCTTTGACATTCGTGGGGTACGTCACAGTACAGGAGACCCCGTTCCCGAGCGGCAGGAGAGCGGTAGCGAGTATCACTCGGACTCCTTCTCCGTTATTGGTTTGGGGGTGAGGCCGAGCAGCCCGTGCGCTGTACTGAAGAGGTTAATAGGAGACGCTCCATCGGTGATCAGCGTGGACTGGATTCCCAAACCCTGCAGCAGCTTCACCTGTAACCAGAGAGGAACCCGGAGTCAGGAACCCGGAGCACGGAGGAGCCGCGGGGCATCACCAGATACCCCACAGCACGAGCCCAGGCGCGGGAAGAGACCCCAAGACTTGGACTCACCTGCAGCTCAGGCCCAGCCAGCGCGATGTCCCTCAAGGTGGACGTCCCGATGGCTTCCGTCATCTCGCGGAACTTGCGGATCTCCAGCTCCGTCAGCTGCTGCGCCTTCTCCACCTCCAGCTTGTTCTTGTCCTGAGTGTAGCGAAGCTCTTCGCTCCTCGCCTGCCGCAGCCGCGCCAACTCGGCCTCCTGCGCGGAGAGAGAGAGAACGCCACGGGCCGATGTCACAAAATCCTAATAACCCCCCCCCCCACGACAGTCGCCAAACGGCTGCGTAACGCGGCACGGCTCGCTCTCACCGTTTCAATGGCCAGGGCCTCGGCGCGGAGCTTGGCTTGCAGGACGGCTCCCTCTCCCTCGATCTTGGCCGCCTCGGCCTTGGACTGAGCCTCTGCCTTCGCAGCTCCTGTGCTCTCCACCACGGTGCTGGGCAAAGGGTAAAAAGTAAAGGTCAGAACATGCAGGGCCCCCGGGGCAAAACTCACGGAGAAGGCTTGGAAATCCAACGGCAGAGAAGGTTGAGGTTCCTCAGAAGGTCAGCGTCTACCTGAGAGCCTCCAACTCCAGCAGTTCCTTGCGAGCCTTCTCTGCCTCCGCCTGGTCTGTGATTCGCTGCCTCTCCAGACGGCCCTTAGCCTCCTGCTCCAATCGCTCGGCCTCGTGCCTGCGGGGAAGGAAAGTGTTAAAGACCGACGTGACGTTTCAGACCAAATGGACACCACTGGTGGTCCTGATTCAGCTCAAACCACCCCTCACCTGGCTGTGGCCTCCTGCGAGTTGGTGGTTATTTCAATGGCCAGCTGGACGCTCTTCTGCAGAGCATCGCGCGTTCTCTGATCCACGGGTTCCACCGACTGAATGTCCACGCTGGTTATTACCAGGTTATTCTGGGGGAACTTGAAGGAGCTTCGAATCTTCAAGGACTCGTCAAACCCGAAGACGGCCGAGCAGATGATCCGATTGGAGTTCTGCGCGAGAAACGCGGAGGCGAAATTCAAGACACGTGGGGGAGGGGAGTCCCGGCGGCAGCGAGGAACGCGTCGGACGAGAACCTATAGAAATGTCTGCTCCTGCTCACCTTATGGAAGTCATCGAACTGCACCGACGCGACGGCGCCCCTGATCCTCGACGCGATCGCCTTACACGCATCGCCCACGAAGTCCGGGACACTGAAGATCTTGGAAGCCTCGGCCGCGTTAGTCTTATCAGCGATGGCAAAATGCCTGCGGGGCGGAAAAACATCTCTGGTGAACCTCCGTGTAAAGGTCAGATCTACACTTTATTTTATGACATCATCGGTGACTTTCACAACAGAATCTGCAGAATCCAAAATCCGGAATGAACACAAGAGGTCGCTCTTTTTTTTTACACCCGATCTTGCGAGGCTTCCCCATCCCCACCAGCCGGCCCCCGAAACGGCCACGGCGGACGGTTAGAGTCTCACCAGTTGTAGGACAGCTGAATCTGCAGCCGAGCGTGGTCTGCGGTCTCGATGTTGATGAGGTCCGTGCAGAAGTCCGGACCCAGGAGAAGGCAGATGGCTTTGATGACGTTGGAGCGTTTGGGGGTCCCTCCGGAAAGGCTCAGGACTGTGAACTGCTCATCGGGGCCGAGGATCACCAACTCGGGGCCAAAGACCACCCTTAAGAGGACGAGAGATTAAAAAAATTCACTGATGTTGGTGAAGAAGATGGAGGAAACGCGGGAGAGAAAGGCAGGGATGGAGGGGTGGGGAGCGGGAGAGATGCTCACCGGGCCCTCTTCTCCCGATAGTCATAGACCTGCACGGCCGCGTTGTGAGGGACGCGGTAGGTGACGGCCCGGGTCTTGTCCCTGGGCTCTGCTTCTGATATCTGCATCTGCCGAGCGGACCGGTCGGCTACCGGGTCCTTGCCGGAGGCCAGCAGGGTCTCCACGTTGGACGGCAGCTCCTTCTCCCACAGCTCCTCGTCCTGGGTGAGCATGTACGTGTGTCCCACCACGGCACGCACCTGGAGGAAGGCGAAGAGACGTCACGATCCGCGTCCGGTACTGCCGGTACTGCCGGGGGGGCTAGGTCTCCCGAGCAAATTACCTTCCCGGTCTTGATGTCTCGCACGTATATCCCCTCATTCTCATCCAGGGGTATCGACTCGCGCCTCACCACCACTTCTACCTCCACGGGGGGCACGTACTCTATGGGTCCGCGGATCATCCAGCGATCTCCGGGTTTGCGCTCCACCTCATTCCCGTCCTGGATGCGGAATAGACAGGGAGTGAGCGGGAAAGGAGCGGGAAAGGAGCGGGAAAGGAGCGGCCCGGCCGACGGGGTTCGGAGCGGAGCACAGAGCACCACCTACCTCATCCGTATCCTCCAGGACCTGCAGAGCGCGCAGAACCAGACCTTCTTCCTCGGAGAGTATGAACACGTCTTGGATCCCACACTCCAAACTCTCACCCGGCTGCAGGAAGAAGGACTTCTCCCCCTGCGGACGGTGAGGACAGACGCGTCATTTACAGAGACTGAGGGGCATCAAGCAGGTTCTACCTCTTCTACTCTACCGACCACCCCAGCCGGGACCCTGATCGTCCCCATTACCTTCACAACTTTCTTTTGGCCCAGTTGTGGCTTCCCATCAGGTCCCACGGGGTCCAGGATGACGCAGTACTGGCGGCTGTTCAACGTCGTGATATCCACGACCCCCATGACCTCCTCGTACACATTGGGGATGTACGCTTCGGCATCCTCCATGGTGACCAGCCACTCTTCCCCCGTGCGGCGCAGGTTCTGCTTCTCATCGCGGAACGTCTTGGTGGCCCGGATGTGAAGAGCTCTCTGGAGGAGGGAGAGGGTGGAACGTCGGGGGTACAACGAGCAAAGGACCCCCCAGGATGTTTAATGGGCCGAGGAAGTCCTTACCTTTTCCGTCAGCACGAAGGCATCGACGATATCCACCACCTCCTCGAATACCCCGGGAAGGTAGGCGCCGACCTTCTTCACCAACCACTCCTCACCTGCCACGGAGACAACCGAGGTGAGCGGCGGAGAGAGGGGAAGGACAGAAACGGAGGTGAACGAGACAGCAAGTCAAGGGAGAGACAAAGAGGAGGCTTTTGGAGACTGACCGGTGACCCTGTCCCGGCCCTCGCGGTCCTGGCACTCCTTGCGGGCGCGCAGTCGGATGGCCTGGTTATGCCGGATCACAGTTGCTTGTATTGTCTGAACCACTTCCACCTCCTTCCTGGGGATGTAGGTACCTGCGAAGACCACGAAACGCGCATGAGCTCGTTCTCAGGAGCCACTCATCTCACGAGACAGTCCTTCAAAGTGGCCACTCGTCCCCAGCCTCTAACCTCACTCACCTGGTCCTTCAAACAGCCACTCGCCCCGGCCTCTAACCTCACTCACCTGGTCCTTCAAAGTGGCCACTCGTCCCCAGCCTCTAACCTCACTCCCCTGGTCCTTCAAACAGCCACTCGCCCCCGGCCTCTAACCTCACTCACCTGGTCCTTCAAAAAGCCACTCGTCCCCGGCCACAAACTTCTCGTCGTCGTCTTCCAGGTCCAGCAGAGCTTTCAGGTGCAGAGCGGTGTTAGCGAGGACCACAGTGAGTGGAGTGATTCTCTGAGTGGCAGATCACAGAGTCAGATGACAGACGTGAGTGTAAGCGAGGCACACATACTCAGGGGATTACGCGGTCACTCACCTGCTGCAGCTCCTCCCCGGGGTACAGAGGGAACGGGTCCTGGGTCAGTCGGATCTCCTGGTCGCCGTGGCGCAGCTTCGCCTGCCCCACGTCATCGAACTGCACGCTGCGCCCCCCGTCCCGCAGCACCGGGTTCTGGATCACGCAGTAATGCCGCGGCGGCACCATGACCATGCGCTGGGGCTGGAAGAGAACCCTGCAGAGCATCGCACCCCATTAATACTGCGGAGGCCACACTAAACCAGCCAGTCTGCAGAGCGTTGCCCCCACAGCCCGCGCCAGCAGAGCGTCGCCCCCACAGCCCGCGCCAGCAGAGCGTCGCCCCCACAGCCCGCGCCAGAGAGCGAGCGTCGCCACAGCCCGCGCCGGCAGAGCACAGCCCGTCGCCCCCACAGCCCGCGCCAGCAGAGCGTCGCCCCCGCTCACCTCTCGTTGTCCTGCCGGATGTAGGTCTTGGGTCCGGTCTCCACGCGGGAGATGTTACTGTTCTGGTCCAGAACATGTATGTAGTAATAGGGGGGGATCCGGATGATCGATTCTTCACTCATCTTGAGGGGCTCAGAATACTGGGGAGGAAAAACAGACAGGTATGGAGTATGAGGAATAAACACGGAGAGCTTGCGATCTACACCATGTCGTCATCTGCCCCGGTTCCATGTCATGTGACCCCCGCAGGAGACCGGATCGCTCCGATGCCCCTGGGGCAGATCTAGAAGCAGCAGTCGGCAGGCGTGCGCGGTTTATGTAACGGTCCCCGGACTCCCCTCCTCTCGCCCGTGACTCCCCTCTCGCCGTGACTCCCCTCCTCGCCCGGATCACCCCAATGAAACGTAACGCGATACAAAAACTGCCCCGCCCCCCCCGGGTAACTAGTAACGGAAGAGCCGTGTCACGGGACGCGGGGTTACGGAAGGGCCCGAGGAGCCGTGTAACGTGTGCCGTGAGTCCCATTTCCTGGTGGTGGCCTCGCCCCGTGGCCCCAGAGACACCTGCCGGTGGCCACCGCTGCTCCCTCTCCTGTGCCCGGGCTCGGTGTCCATGGTTATGATTATATTTATGCTGCCCCCGGGACCCCTGGATGGGGTAACTGGGCCTTAACGCATACACGAGCAGATGGTGACAGCGGAGACCCCCTAGGGGGTTGGATACGAATAGTGTTAAGGGGTAAAGTCTCTGAAACGCCCCTCAGTGGGGCAGATATACGGGAGGGGGGCAATAGGGGTCTCGAGGGCATCAGAATGGGAGCCGGGTATTACCTGGGGGGCTGCTGTCACGGCGGCTGCTCGCGGAGTCACAGGGCAAAGAGTGAGTGGAGGCAAAGAGTGAGTGGAAACAAACACTAGTGGGAGTGGAGGGAACTCCCTGCGACCGGGAAGAGGAAGGTGTGGAGGCCGGGCCCACGATTAACCCAATCATCACCAGAGAGCAGCCACAGCGCTAACCTATCCATAACCACAGGGCTGACGGACAGCTCGTTAACCCATCCATAACCAGAGAGGAGAGAGTTAAACCGTCTTTCGCCAAAACGCTTGCCGGGAGTTAACCCATTCATAACCAGAGGACAGGGAAAGCCATTCAGTCTCTAATCCAGATCCGGCTCGACCGCATTCACGGCTATTATGGCTAAATGTCATCGTTAAGGCGTGTATCCGCCACCCGAAGGGAGAGGCCGCAATGAAAGAGGAGAGGCAGGGCAACAAACCGTGTGCCCCGGGGGGGTAACTGCCACCTGTACACAACACATTACAACGTATTACCCAAACGGGGCCAACACGGACCGGGGGGATTATAATGGAATCATTGGTCTCGATTCAGGGGCCGTATGTCTATCCCGTGCATGTTTAATCCCCTCACTGTATTACCCTCTACCACTTCTGCTGGGAGGCTGTTCCACGTATCTACCACCCTCTCAGTAAAGTAAAACTTCCTTCCAATACCTCTCAGCCTCTGACCCTCTAGCGTTAGATTCGGGTCCCTCCTGTACATTTTGCCCCCAAATCTCCTGCGTTTCACAGTAACGCCCCGAGTATTTTCCCGATATAAAAGCTCCAGCAGATACCGCGGCGCTGTCACCGAAGACGAGCGAAAACCGAATGAACGATTAAGCGGCTTCTGCCCGGAAATCTCGCTGTTTAAAACCAGCCAGCAAGAAAGGGGTTAATGGACCTGCGGTAGGGCGACGGTCTGCGGGATGCCAGCTTGGAGAGGTTTTCCCGGACAGCCGGGCGTCAGGCGGTACATGGTGAGAAGCTCTGCCAGCTGCTACGTGATGAATGAAGCGATGCGGGGAAACGCTCTGCGGGGAAACGCTCTGCAGGGTATACCGGTGATAACTTTACACCAGCGCTGCGCTCTGCCAGCCGACATGCAGCGAGCGGCGCGATAGTCTGCGACACGGTACACCTGTTGGCTCTGTCATGTTATGTTACATGCTACTTGTTACGTCCCGTCTACCCATTGTACAGCGCTACAGAATATGATGGCGCTATATAAAATAAGATAATAATAAAGGTCTGCGAGGCAGATATGCAGCGAGCAGCGCGATGCTCTGCAACCTCCGGTGAGCTCTTTAAAGCTAGAATGTACCGAAAGCCAGGTGCTGTGCGTGTTTGCATGTTGCTTTGCGTGTCCCGCACCTGCCGTGTCTCTTTTGTGAAATGTCAACCATTTGAGCCCTGAAAGATCAAACGCCCTGCCCCGCGGCCGCAGAGACTCGTTACCACTATACATCAATCGTTTCCCCGCTGTACATCATTCATTCCCCCGCTGTACATCATTCATTCCCCGCTACACATCATTCATTCCCCGCTACACATCATTCATTCCCCCGCTATACATCATCATTCCCCCGCTATACATCATTCATTCCCCCGCTATACATCATTCATTCCCCCGTTATACATCATTCATTCCCCGCAAAAGCAGCCGGAACAGATTTAATGCGAAAAAAAAATTGGGAGGTCACAGGGGGTAGTTACTGGCTGCCCACAGTGATGTAATATGTGGCTGGCACCGTGTCGTAAAGAGTTAAGGGAGGGGAACTCACATTTTTTGGGGACTTAAGCAATTATTCCCACAATCCTCGGCGGGGGATCTCTTCAGCGGCAGTCCTGGGTAGTTCTTTATTTTTTGGTTAATATGGGGAGCAATAAACGGATTGCTGACCCCTTCTGGCGTCGGTGGAAAAATCCCCCCAAGGATATAAATCTTTAAAACATTAAAAGGATACAGGAGCAGAAAAGAATGGTTTTTAACATAAAAAAAAAAAAAAAAAAAAAAAAAAAAATTTATTTTTCTTAGCGCTTTTACCTTCCTATTTTTTGGGAAAAAAATATTACAGCGCGATTCTACATTTTCACGGGGAATACCCCCCTACCCATGGACACGCCACACGGCCGCGCATGCACACGCACATGGACCTCATTTTCATTATATTTCAGCAGTTTGAGGTTTTTTTTAACCACAAAGAGATGTTATTTCTTAGATCTTTTAATGAAAAAAAAAACATTCCAGGAATGAGCGCATGACCAGGCGCAACCCCCCCCACCCTCCCGGGGCCCCCCGCCACGTTACACGCTATCCACATAGGGCAGCACTAAGAGGATACATCAGAAGCCGAGGGTCTTATAGCTCTACCCATCGTGTTTGCGGGGGCTGGAAAGCCAGCGGGACCCCCGGGTCCAGGATCTGAGTGTAGGAAGCATCAAGATAGCCGCAGAGCGGACGACAGATAAGAGGGCCGGGGCGGCTCAAGGGCCAGAGTTCAGTGTTTACCCTCCCAGCTGGAGGCTTCTAAGCCCCGGAGTGCGCCGCGCAGGCACAGGGGCCGCTAAATCCTTTGTAGAACTTCAGTGTTCAGCAGACGCGGCAAAGCTCAAAGTCATCGGCTCTGCAGAGGCGGAAAGGTCCCCCCCGCCCCGAGACGCTCTGCGGAGATGCTTCACCGTTTCATCGTAACACAAGAGCGTAACGCGGCCGCCGGCTCAGTATTTCCGCTGCCGGGGGAAGATGGCGGACGAGCGTTTCGGGGTGGGCACGGAGTCGGGGTCCATGTCGAAGAGGTCGCGCCCGGTTTTCAGGATCTGCTCCTCGATCTTCTTGTGCCGCTTCATATCGGAAAGGACCTTGTCGAGTCGCGCCTCTCTCTTCTGGCTGCGGGACAAGCTTCCTAAAAGGAGGAACACAGGGGGTTAAAACGGGTCACGCGCAGAGAGGCAGGTGCCGAGTATCTCCGGTGGGTCCCCGCGCAGCCCCCACGTACCTGGCGTCCTCCTGCGGTCAATCAAAGAGTTCCTCGGAGTCGACGGTTCATCATCAAAGTCAAACTCGGTGGGAATGGCCGGCCTGGGGAGGAAAAACGAGACACCCTGAGTTTGGGTCCGTAGGGTGAAGACAGGCAGCTCGGGGGTCTCCTCTCCACAAAACAATGAATTATTCACCCCTCATTCCCATCTGCTTTCTACCACCAAGAGCCACTGGCCTTTAGTAGAAGCTGCAGCTCCCTGCCTCCCTCGAACACATCAGCCGCACGGCAAATAGCCAGATGGGGAAAAGGGGCAAAAGGCACGCGGGGGGATTGTGCAAATTCCCACACGCGTGTACGAGGGGTCACCGCTAAAAATTATAGGGACCTCTCGGCTTATCATCGCATTAAAGGGCAACAAAACCTATCGGCCCCGTCAAGTTCCCGTTTCTAAACCTTAATCAGTCGTTGGTATCTCGTCTTAGATTCAAGGAGCCGTCTGTCTATCCCATGCATGTTTAATACCCTCACTGTATTACCCTCTACCACCTCTGCTGGGAGACTGTTCCACTCATCCACCACCCTCTCAGTGAAGTGACAGGGTCATACTCACATCTCCTCCTGCTCCTCTTCTTCCTCCGGCTCCTGATCGGATTCCTCATCCAGCGGATCTGGCTCTGGAGTCGGTGGCCGCCGAAGCAGTAAATCCACCTGCAGAGGCAGAGTCCCCTCGCCGGCTATGAGCTCATACAGTCTCTTGATCTCCTCCGCAGGTGGGGTCCATCCCTCGGTGTCCTCCAGCTCGTCGTCGCTGCACGGGACGCACCACTCCTCGTCCTCCTCGTCTTCCTCTCGCTGCTGCTCTTCCTCCGCTGCCTCGTCCTCCTCTGCTTTCTGAGGGTCTGCGGAGTCCTCCTCTTCCTCCTCTGCTTCACCTTCGCCCTCCTTTACTGCCAGCGACTCCATGCCAGCCGTGACCTTCTCCTCCCCGTCCTCCGACGTTTCCTGCATCTGGATAGGGAACACACAGGGGGGGTAGAAGGGGTTATCTGCCTGGCACACGGGGCATCATCCATGTCACCGATATAATAATGTGTGCAGCTCTTTTGTGGCTGGCGATAAAGTTGCGTCACTTTGTAGCCTGGCAGGGCAGAGCGGCCATATGCAAATACTGGATTTAAAGGAAATCTCCATATTGTGAGACAGACAGAGACCCCGTAACATGATGGCGGAGATCTCCGACGGTAGCGAGTATCACCTGGGCTTATTACACGCCGTCTGACACACTTCGGTGCACGTCACATAAAAGTGGGAGTGCGCTATCCAATCAAGTAATGATCATCACATAGCAACACACCCCGCCGACACTACAAATTATGTCATAGCAACATACCCACTCTAGTGATGATGTCATAGCACCGTATTAACAAGATTAGCAATGATTCCATAACAATCTTCTCATGATATTATTGCACCATATAAACCTGCATTATCTTAACTCTAGTAACCATAGTAACCTGCCCGGTCCAGTAAAGATGTCATAGCGTACCCGCCAACTATTAGGTCACATTCCCGTGGGCCCCCGCCGCCTGCCGTTCCCGTTGTGGACTCACTTTTGTTTCTGGTGTCCAGAGCGGGTTTTACCGAGTGCGTAGAGATGCTCTAAGCCGCCATGTCCCTGGGTCTGGTGACGTCAGTTCCGGTCTCGCTGAGAACCTGGCTGTCAGGACGTTGGCTCCGTTAGTATGGACGGGTACCGGGCACTTAGCGTTCCCGGCAGACCACAAATTAGTAAGCAGCCGTAAATTTTCCGGTCGCTTTCCGGCCCCGTTGTAGAAACCGGGCGGAAATATCCAACAGCCATCTTGGTTTTGGGCAGAGCTTGGACCGTTACACGGCGTGAGATGTATTGGCGATG
>VKOC01000393.1:0-12495 GCA_009364415.1 Spea multiplicata
TTGTTGCCTGCCTTATCTAGATTAATATGTAAAGGAACTCCTTCAGTCAACGGACTCTCATGTTTTTGCCTGTTGTCCCGTGTTTTATCTCACTGGCTAGAAGCCTCAGAAGATATGAACACAAGATACGGGCTACACATCCGTTTGGCTCAATAGAAAATCATTATTTTAGGTCTGTATATAATGTTTATCTACAAAATCCATCTTCTCTCCTAATCTTTCTGTCACAGAACATTCTGGTTACTAGTAAAAATGTACAGTCTACCGGCGCATACATCTCTGGTGTCCTGACCATATTACTCTGCACCACCAACCCTGCCGTGAGGCCACACAACAGATCTACTACCACTTCCTTTGGGTTTCTTTTTCGCTTTCCATCCCTTGTTAAGGATTTATTACACAGCTGGAAACCTGACAGAGGAAACCTGGAGGAGAGTTTTGTCGGCTTTCCTGGGCTAACCTATGAAGCTCCTGCGCTCCTCCTTGGCCAACTGGTGACCTCCTCAGGACAGGGTCAACACAAGGTCACCTACCCCAAGAGAGAAAGAGAAAGCTTGGGCCTTTGTTCTCTTATCTGTGCTGTCCCTGACCAGGGAGCCACACTTCTGAGAGGTTATGCCAGTGAAGGTGGCTGCCAATGACAGCCATCGGGTCACTGCTAGGTCGCAGGTTAATAGCTCTCCATGTAACAGAACAAGATTCCAGGGGCAGATTAATGGGGCAAAAAATAAACTGTGTTTGCAGGTCTGTCTGCGAGCGGTGAAGCCATGTTATGATCCCATCTCAGGACCATCATGTAAATGAAGTGTTGGAGGATGGATACAGCCCAGGTCTGCGGTCACAGGCCGCCGGAGATCAGATACACTTTCACAATCCTGCTCATCTCTCCCGTGCCAGGGGCCGGCGGGGGAGTGTGGATGTTACAGCGTCAGCCGACAAACTGCTTTTGGCCCCTTTATAAAGGGAAATGAGAGATATTTCAAGTCAACCTATTATGTCTTTCCTGTTATTCCCGGCTGGAATGTACCTCGTTCTACACAGAGAGAAATCGCTTGCGCCCTCCAAAAACCCTCCAGGAACAGCACGGGCTACGCGTCTTAATTGTGTCTATCATACAAAGTCAGTTGTGTGTAGGATACACGTGTTACATACAGAGCCCTCGCGCACCCTATACGGGATGATACACGTTACTTCACGCACACTCTATCTCTAGCACATCCCTCTGTATTTATATATATCTACATATATATTTCTATAGAAACGGGGATAGATGACTGTAAAAGACTAATCGGCCGTCCTCAGTATCTCTACAATCCACGTACGGCTGGCCTTGGACTAACAGCCCGGGTTCCAAAGACTATTAGAGTCCCGGTGACTAATATCTGGGCTGCGGCCTGACCTTTGCATCCTGCGCCTGGGCCGGTAATGCTCATCGCGAGCGCATGTCCCCGGCTGGCGGTTGGGACGGTTTTACGGCCGGTATTACAGCTCAGTCACCTATAGGCAGATGGCGGATATTTCCGCTCGTTCCACGTACGCTTCTGGCAATGAAACTTTGTCTTGTGGATCTGATCCGTTTCGCATGGATTGTTTGGTGCACAGAGGGGCAGCGCCTGCCGACCGCTCCACATTCACCACCAAGCACCAGCAATGTTTGTTATTATCTGTAATTATTTAATAACACAACAAACTAATCAGCGCCTCCGCTGGCCTCACACAAGCCACTTCAATTTGTCTCCTTTTCCCCTAAATATGATGCTCCAGCCAATTACACACAAATTCCTAGGTAAGCAAAATGAAGCTAAGCCCGTATCTCATAACGCGTCATGTTTAACGTGAGAAGCGAGTCCATAGGTGTTGGCCCTGAGCCCTGGTCTTTGGCCCTTCGCCCTGCAGCCCTGTGACGGCTATTAAACTCCTTCTTCCAACAGGGACCATGCGCCCAGCGCGAAAATGACAAAAAACGTGTTTGTACCAGGAGATGTTAATGTCTCTGGTCCTACAGGGTACAGCTACTGCCTCATGCTATAACTGCCCCCGCGCTATAATTGCCCCCGCGCTATAACTGCCCCCGCGCTATAATTGCCCCACACACCCTACAGACTCCAGGGACCATCATTAGCCTGTTAGCCTCCCATTAGTCTGTTGAGTAGATGGTAGTCGCAATGCCATCTCCTGTCTTTACCTCCTGATGGAAATGACACATGCTGAGAATTATCCTATCTGCCAGGTTTATCTAGAACGTTCCGGGCACTGTAGCTCTCGCAGCATGATGGGATATGTAGTCCACATCCACTCAGTGTATATAATATGATAAAATCTGTAAAATAATATCAAAGCCAAATGTATAAAAGTTCCATCTAATTAACATATATGATCATTTCTGTTTCAGGCTCTGTCAGTAAACCGGGGAGAGGGGTTAGTATATATTTCCCCTAAAAATAAAAAAGGACAAAATGACCAGCGGGTTCTAGAGTAGGGCCCTAGGGAATTTGCAAGTTCAGCATGGAAGAGGTTAATAGGAAGATGAGAAGATGAGGATGCAGGATTTATTGAGTGGAGACTGAAGAGGTTTTAAGGCAAACACTTGGCTGAATGTTTATGTTTGGGAAATAACATCCCAGCCTCCGCAAACCGTAAAGGACTGAGGCTGCAGAACCAGCAAAAAACAAGGCTTTAGTTCAAGGTTAGGCTCGGGATTGTTATCTGATCCCTGCCGGTAATTCATCACCTACAACCCATCATTAGTGTCAAGCTGTTTTATTGCCCACTAACTTAGCACTGAAAGCTGTTTTAGTAAGAGTCAAGTGTGATGTCACTTGTGAGAGTGATTTACTAGCTGTGGGGGCACAGGGGGGCTGGAGTCTGCATGAGCACAGGTTTCCCAGGTAGCCGGGGTAGGGATTACTGTATAGCATCCTCTCACACTGGGCAACCCAGTTAGACCACCAGATGTGCCGCTGCTACAGCACTGTGCCCAACGCTAGCGGTGAAGGGAATGGCGCTGGCTCTGGAGAGGGCCTCTGTCTGACTCCGTTTACACAGCAGGTGTGGAGGAAGATGCCCATCGTGGGTGGACGAAGATGCCCATCGTGTGTGGAGGAAGATTCCAACTCGTTGTGTGAGGAAGATGCCCAATCGTGTGTGGACGAAGATGCCCACGTGGGTGGAGAGATGCCCATCCTGGGTGTAGAAGATGCCCATCGTGGTGTAGTGTGCATGCATCATTGGTGGAGGAAGATGCCCATCATTGGTGGAGGAAGATGCCCATCGTGGGTGGAGGAAGATGCCTCCTCCAAGCACAGACCTGGCATAATGGTGGAGCCCCACTTGGCAAGTTAAACTGGCATGATTGGCTCCATCCTGTGATTTTTGGCTAGTAATGTATCTGCTCACAGCTCTGTGTTCTGGGGTACGGATGGAACGTGGCAAATTGCATTCATAATGCAGACCTAATCCCCTTCTGGGCCACAGGCTGCTTTACCACCAGCACTGAGCTGGATTACATGTATTACTCGCTAAAGTGCCATAACCCGCGCCGGCGGAGCCACTGACGAGCTGCAGCTTCATACGAGATGACAGAGCTTCATAGATGCAGCGTTAGTGGACCTCAGACAGCCCGATCTCCAGATACTTTCCATTTTGCAGCATTTTTTGCCCCTTCGGACGCTTCCTCCAGCAGCTGGTAATTTGAATGAGAAATGGCTGGTTTTCTAGATTTCATTATCCGAGGCAGTATTTCTTGTGTATTTCTTGGGGCCGGCTTGTCCTGTGAATGCTCTGTGAGCGCACGCTCTCTCCTCCCCGTCGATGTCTGACAGCCCCGGGGTCACTCCCAGGCCACGCTCTATATTTGTTAAAAATGAGATTTCCACTCTAAAGCACTTTCTGTCTCTAGCTCTTGCCGCACAGTTCATGAATCCAAATTTAGGTTTTTACCAAAAGAGATTTAACAGATCCATGTATCCAACATGTAACCAGCGCCCTATTAAGCTCTGAGTTCTCCTCCGCTATTGGCCAATCACACTGATGGCGCAGAGAGAATCTCAGGGGGTCATTGGCAGTGGCCGTACCGTTCACCCTGCTGCCAGAAAAGCTTGCGGTCAGGCTATTATGAGGCCCGTATAATGTAGCAATTTGTTCTTCATAGATTATTTTTATTATTATTATCTTTTATTTATATGGCGCCAACAGTTTACGCAGCGCTTTATACAATCCATTTATTCAAGGGGTCTGACAAGACGAGAATTGACCGACTAAGACAAACCGATACATTAGGTGGAGAGACTCGGCTCGCAAGCTTATGCCTGGAGGCAAAGTACGGCTCAGTGACAGACGTATTAGGGGCCACTGATCAAACTCTTAGGACCCCAAACATCAGCCAGGTTATAAACTGGATTCTGGCAGCTTGCTTGGGGTCTATTGCTGACCGTGTAATGCATGTAAAGCATATATCTCAGCCATGCGGGGAGGGCTGTCCAGCAGCAGCTCGGAGACCTCTGTTAAACCTTTTGAACAAAGGTGACTCTAAAGCCAAATTAGCGCCAAATATTTGCCCCACTAAAGTCCAAGAAAAGTCCCTGAGTTTAAAGAGTAACTTCTTGGAGCAGAAGCTAAACACACACCTGAGACATAAATCATTGCAACATCTCCGCATCAGACGGTCAAATAACCCCAGTGCCCCAACCTGACCTCAACTTCAACCCCCAGCACTGATTGGCAGATAACGCTGGTGCTGAAGGCGACCCCGCTGTTAACTCCTCCCGGTATGTATTTTATGTCCTGTTAACGCAGTTGTAAATCCCATCATAAGTGTGCATCATATGCATGATGATGATGTCACTCTCTTTATTAATACTGTTCGGTAAGTGTACTGTGGGCTCCCTGTTGAGGGCAATTATTTCATCCCTGGCTCTCCAGTGAGGGCACCATTATCTCATCTGGGTTCCCTGGTGAGTGCCATTATTTCAGCCGGGCTCTCCGGTGAGTTTGGTTATTTCACCCGGGCTCTCCGCTGAGTGTGGTTATTTCACCCCAGACTCTCCGGTGAGTGCGGTTATTTCACCCCGCGCTCCCCAGTGAGTAGGGAGTTGGTTATTACCCTGGGATAGGAGAGATAGGAAGGCGACAAAGTGAAATAAACGTCAGGGCTAAAGGAGGAGGCAGCAGACAGGAGTCTGGCTCCTTCTCTGAAAGATTAGTGAGACTCCTCTGTGCAGCCCCTGCATTCCCTGAAATCCTAGCCCCCCCCCCCAGAATGAATCATATGATGTAACCTTTAACCGGGGCAAAAATACCCTCTCTGCAGACTGATAGGAGGTGAAGCCAGAAACCTGACACCAGCCTTGGGCTGCACTTTTGGGGACCGCATTAATTAACGGTACAGTGCCGAGCCCCACCTGGCACGGTGACCTCACAATTGCCCCACTCATTCCCACACGTCCTTCCGCCTGCTCCATCATACGCCGAGCTACGTGTGACGAGCCACAGGAACGATTGGCTCCATATAGGATTATAGTAACGCGTTACAATCTATCCAGGGTTATGAATCTACAGATCACATACATCAGAGCACAGGAACATACATGACATAAGCCACATGTTACACGCAGAGTAACATAAAGTTTACATGTTAGGCACTAAAGTAATTTCTATACGTAAGTCAGAGCCCTCTTTATTAATATGTTAATATTAATATGATGCCACGGTCTGGTAACGCGTGCCACACATACGAGGGCCGAACGACCTCATGCGAGTGCCGTATATATCTTTTATACAGTTACTGACAAATATTCTTTTACCGGTACTTTGTAAAGTGTATCATTTATCTATTAATAAGAAATATATATCTATTAATACGGATGTTAAATATTGAGGGCATTTATGTATTAATACTGGCATTAAGTATTGAATTTGGCATTAAATATTGATAGTATTTCATTTTTAATATTACTATTTTGTGTATTGATGGTATTAGTATTATTTGTATATTGATAGTATAAGTATTATTGATTGTATTAGTATTTGTGTATTGATTGTATTATTGATATTTATTGACAGTATTAATAATATTTGTGTATTGGTAGTATTAGTATTATTGATGGTATATGTGTGTGTTTGATAGTAATAATATTTGTGTATTGATGGTATTAGTATTAAAAGTAGTGTGTATTATGGTATTAGTATTATTGATGGTATTAGTATAATTAAAAGTATTATTTGTGTATTGATGGGGCTATTGATATTTGTTGATAGTATTAATGATATTTGTGTATTGATGGTATTATTGATAGTATTCTTTGTGTATTGTTATTAATAATTGTGTATTGATGGTATTAATATTACTGATGGTATTATTATTATTTGTGTAATGATAGTATTAGTATTGATATTATTTGTGTATTCATGGTATTACTGTTGTTAATAGTATTAATAATATTTGTGTATTCATGGTATTAGTATTATTTACAGTATTCTTTGTGTATTGATAGTATTAGTATTATTGGTATTATAAGTATTATTGATGGTATTAGTATGAGTTATGTATTGATATTATTTGTGTATTGTTGGTGTTAGTATTATTGATATTATTTGTGTATTGATGGTATTAGTATTATTGATATTTGTGTATTGATGGTATTAGTATTATTGATATTAATTGTGTATTGATGGTATTAGTACTATTGGTTGTAGTATTAATATTTCTGTATTGATGGTATTAGTATGATTTATGTATTGTATTGATGGTGTTTTGATTGTATTGATGTTAGTATTTTTGATAGTATTATTTGTGTATTGATGGTATTAGTATTTGTGTATTGATGGTATTAGTATTATTGATATTATTTGTGTATTGATGGCATTAGTACTATTGGTTGTAGTAATAATATTTCTGTATTGATGGTATTAGTATGATTTATGTATTGATATTATTTGTGTATTGTTGGTGTAAGTATTATTATAAGTATTCTTTGTGTATTGATAGTATTAGTATTATTGGTAGTATTAGTATTATTGATGGTATTAGTATGATTTATGTATTGATATTATCTGTGTATTGTTGGTGTTAGTATTTTTGATAGTATTATTTCTGTATTGATGGTATTAGTATGATTTGTGTATTGGTAGTATTAGTATTATTGATGGTATTAGTATGATTTATGTATTGATATTATTTGTGTATTAATGGTATTAATGTTATTGGTAGTATTAATATTATTTGTGTATTAATGGTATTACTATTATTGACAGTATTAATACTAAGTAATGTTAATATTAAGTGCTCGGTGTGCCGCGGTTCACATTGATTATTACATTAAATGATAGAGAATTATAATAAAATACATTCAAAATAAATAAAATACTCGTGTATTTACACTCCGTGCGTGGATCGTGTGTCCGTGTTACAGCGCTCTATAAATAAATGCACGTTTGTAGCGCTAAATATCGCAGATTTTCTGCTCTGGGTGTCTGGGTGATAAATCTGCCGATACTTTACGTTCTCTGCGTATTTTTCGCTGTGGAGGAGGTCAGTCAGAGGCAGTGTGCATATCCACGGTTCGTGGATTATTATTCTGCAGCCCTACTTCTACATTAGGATGCGTGGGCTTCCCACTCAATCATTTATACCCACCCGTGGCCTGCCGTGTATAGCTGTAGCGAGCATCTCGGGTGTTTTGTCCCAAATATACTCGGATACCGAGAACGAATAATCGGGGTGAATTCTAATAAATAGAGCTGGTGTTACCGGGTGACAATAACTGCAAACGGGCAGATACACGGGGAATAAATCCCCGACCTGTGGAATATCCAGCGCAATTCGGTGCTTTATTTGAGCTCCACATACGGTTTCTGTGTTGGGGTGAAGCTGGATTTAGTTGCCCCATCTCTAGACAAATAGCGAGGGCCAGTGTGCGGGGCCGGGGCAAATAACGCCTGACAAGTTACCGTTCACTGCCGGGTTCGGGTTCGTGGGGACTTTTGCCATTTTCTTAAACCTCAAATTTAAAACAAAATCGCCCTCTTCATCTCATAGTCGGTGACTCTTAATAAATGTGACCCGAAAATCCATCACCTGGTGCTTTGGAACCAGCGGCCAGATAAATGAACCCCAGAGCCACCCGATTAACCCCTTTAACTCACCGTTGTGTAAACCCGGTTTATTCCCGTTAAATATTCCTGTTTTACATCAAGTCAATTTCCCGCGACTACGAGTTTCGGGCTGGAAACGAATAATTTACTTTGCTCACCTCCGACATTGTCCGGAGTGCAGTACAAGCTCAGCTAAAAAGCAGCCTGACCCCAAGAGCTTACAGTCTAGAAAAAACAACCATGCAGCCCGGGCTTTGATTCCTGTTGCTGGGGCATTACATGAGGGCATACAATTCCCCAGTAACTACCCCTCATGCCCCCACCTAGGGTACCCCATCCACATAAGGATATAGTGGAGAGGGCAAAGACTGGGCACCCCTATCCACAACTGGCGCTGCAGGGGCAGATCCCCGGAATATGTGCCCATACAGGGGGCACCGATAACGGCTTGGTGAGGGGCTGACAGACACTGGGCAGAGTACAGCCCATTTCACGGGGTACTGAGGAGGAAAAAAATAAGATGCCGATACAGTAACGGGGAAGGGGCTTTATCCGATACACGGATTAGTCTTTATGTATGAATGGGCGGAGGACTCCCGGACTATCTCTTCATTTCGTTATAATGTTGAGTTTTATCTCCGATGCGGCGGTCGGTCGGTGTTCTGATGGCCCCAAAATGACACCTAATGCCCCCCATTCTCTGTATTCGGTCACAGCCAGGACAACGAATAAAATATTAACGCATAAACCCGCAATAATCCGAATTACCCGCTTATTGTTATTATAGTAGATCGCTACACATTATACAAATGATATACATTATATACATATAGATACAAATAGATATACAGCGCACGCTCACTATCAGCTAGATGTTCGGTTTGTTTGCTTTTCGAAAGCAAGTAAAGTGCTGGAACCGAGTAAATCATCTAAAAAATAAAATAATGATAATGATAACAATAATGAGAATGCGCTATATATTTATATGTATATCTATATGTATATTTATATGTATATCTATATGTATATCTATATGTATATTTATATGTATATACATCTATATTTATATGTTATATCTATATTTATATATGTATATCTATATGTATATTTATATGTATATACATCTATATAATGTGTAATATTGCTGTTCTCGCGGTGCCTTTGCACATATTATATATATATATAGCACATATGCATCTTATTGACACTCAGGATCATTTTCTAATCTCCGTTACACTGGAGTCTGAGTAATAAATCAAATCACCGGATTGATTGTCATTTTAACCCTTTGTCAGCATGGCAGAGAATCCCCTAACACCTCATCGCCTATTATTTGGGGAAGTCTCCCCGTGTTAACCTGTTCGCTGCCGGCGGCCGGATAGTTAGTAATAAGAGTCACGGCGTTTCTGGTTTATAAATTAATGAAATAAATCCCAATGATGACAGGCAGGAGCCAAATCACCCAGAACACACGTCGAACTCCCACTCCGGTAACCAAAGGGTTAATGCATGGTGCTTATACCACCCCCAGGGGCCTGTACAGAAATCCCCCCCCCCATCCCGGTTAGGAGACCGTGTTTACCTATCCCAGGCCAGCTCCTTATTGTCCCGGGTGAGAGGCAGCCATCCTGTAGGCGGTCACGTGACTCGCCCATACATTTGGCCCGCGGCGGAGTCCGGCAGTCACTCGCAGAGTCTGGTGAGGTCCTCGCCGTCCGCTCCTCTTATCTGCTAAATAAAGACCGAGGGAGCTTTATCGGGATCTGCAAGGACACCGAGCCGCTTCCCTACTGATACCGGGCGCTATAATCCCGCTTTGCCTTATCTCCTCACTAATGTTTGATCCACGCAGGATTTCTCCTCCTCTCACACTCGTGGACCGCCAATAACCGCATTTGGAAGTTGTAGCGCTCGGATTTGGTGCTATTTTGTCCGCTGGATTCACGTTATTAATCGAATTTCACGGAGAAAGCTGCGGGTTAGAGGACTGTGGCCCCCGGGGTCTGCTGTCAAACTGAGTTTATGGTCGGGTTTCTGCCGTTAACCCTTGCTATCCCCACACTCTAGGAACTTGGCTCCTTGTCCCTGCACTTGGAGGAGATCGGATCCAGCTTCATACCCCCGGGCCCCACCATCCAACAGCACCCGGGGTATCAGGACCTGCATCTCTAGGGCAAAAGATGTATCAGAGCCTGGCTCTGACGTCCAGCCACGGCCAGTCCGCCTATGCCCACGACTCTGCCAATTTCCTGCACCCCACAGCCAGCCCCCCGGTCTATGTCCCCACCACCCGGGTCCCCGCAATGCTGCAGTCTCTGCCTTATCTGCAGAGCTGTGACGCCGGTCACCAGGGCCACCACCTGGGCAGCCACCCAGGCTGGGCACAGACGGCTAACGAGAGCCATGCGTTCAATGCCAGCAGCCCCCACACCCCCTCCGGGTTCTCCTACTCTCACAGCCCACCTGTTGGCAACGGCAGTGGGAGAGATGGGGCCTACCAGAGCCCCCTCATGCTGGGCGGAGGGGCCCGGGAGCAGTTCGGGAACGCTCTGGTCCGTTCAGTGAATGGCTCCTACTCCAGCCCGTACCCTTATGTGAGCCCCGAGATGCCACCCTCCTGGGCAGCGGGACATTTTGACAGCACCATGCTGCACGGCTTGCAAAGCAGACCACCCCTACCGGGAAGGAGATCCAGCCTGGGTGAGTACCACATGGGTCCTAGCCAGCCTTACTGTACCACTGCCACATTACCATCACTGCCAGGTCTGTCGCATAAACCAAGTTAGTGCCCGCGGGCGATAAGCGCCAGGCCCGCTCCCAGCTCTCTGAAACTTAACTCACTTTCACCCGGAACCCGCGTTATATGCATTTCTATGTAATCTGATAGCAAGAGAATAAAAGCAGCTATACGGAACAGTACTGCTAATACTACTAATATTACTGCTAATATAACCACTATTACTACTAATATTACTGCTAATACTACTAATATTACTGCTAATATAACCACTATTACTACTAATATTACTGCTAATACTACTATATTACGTATTACTGCTAATATAACCACTATTACTACTAATATTACTGCTAATACTATTAATATTACTGCTAATATAACCACTATTACTACTAATATTACTGCTAATACTACACCTACACCACTATTACTACTAATATTACTGCTAATATCACCACTATTACTACTAATATTACTGCTAATATAACCACTATTACTACTAATATCACCTACTAACTACCAATATCACCCCTATTACTACTACTAACGGCTGCCACTAATAATATGAGGGCCTATCGATTTTATGGGACGCGCGGTGCTCCTCTTCCACACGGGCACCGGCAGACACCGGCCGCTGGAAAGGTTTCTAATAATTTATATACAACTGACTTTTTTAATTTGAAATATTTCCGATAAAAGCAGTGCTGTCTGTATAATGAAACAATATGCACAGTATACGCCTCACTGTACAGTGGATACAGAGCACGGATTTACCGTATAAACCCCGGTACAGAACATTTCAGCGGGAAAAAATGAATATTCACTTACATTCTACCGCCAGTGGCGAGGTTTGTGCGAGAAAACAGTCAACAGTTTTATTATTAATGTCTGAATAAATATTATGTATGAATGTTGCAAATATGGCTCATATATTATATACACACACAACACACACACAATTATACATATATATATTATATATATACACACACAACACAATTTTATACACACGATAAACATATATATATTTTATATATACACACACCACACGCAATTAAATATTCACACACATAACACAACACACTCATATATAATATACACACACATAAAACACACACAATTATATATATAATGCACACACACAACACAATTATATACAAACATATATAACACACACACAATTATATATATTAATTAATTTTACACACACATATAACACACACAATTAAATACACACACAGGCAATTATTTATAAACACACACACACGCACACACACATTATATTATATTATTTATACACACAGACACAATTCTAATATATATATATATACACACATTATATATATACACGCATACAAACACAATTATATACCGGTATATATATTATATATACATACACACACAAATGAGAAAATTGCATACATTATTTCGCCGTTTATTATTAATAGCATTTGATAAATGTATATATAATTAGCAGCAGGGTTTCTTGTATAAAATCTTGTGAATATTTCTCGTGTGATAATCCACTCGGAAACCTGCCGGTGAGCTGCCGGGGTATATTTCGGCAGGTGAAGCCGTGCAGCTACGGATGTCTGTGTTTTGTTTCATTTCGTTAAAGTGCTCGGTGTGTGGATTCAGTGGGGAGTGGATATTAAATCTACCCC